>JAZHYW010010145.1:0-85430 GCA_037355805.1 Ixodes ricinus | reverse complement strand
GAATCACGCAGTAGTAATTAAACTAATACAGCCGGCTACAACCCTTGATGTGCATTCCTCAAATCACCACCTTATAAACCGAAACTAAATATTAATGCCTCCCTTTAATTGAGGGAGATAATTCTCTCTTCCATTGCCCGTACTTTGATATCAATAAATATTAAAAACAGCGACAACAACAAGATTAACAAGAAATTTCTGTAAGCGTTGTATACCTGACAGTGACCGGTCGGCGCTGACCCCAAAAAGGTCAAAATGTCAAACACACGCCGGTTCGAAGCCTCGTACGGAACATTAAACATTCCATACACATTTCGCATCTCACAATTTGAACGCCATTTCCTTGACACATTTAATTTATATATCGATCATCGCGCAAGCTGCATATGAAAACCGAAGTCCAAAACAGCAAATAGCGCAACGCTTTGCCAGCAAACATGGTTACGAAACAAACGCGAGCGCCAACAGAATTTTCGCAACCGATAAACAAGTTTCGGTTTCGAAACGCCCGGCCGCCATCTCTCAACGTCAGGAGGCAGCACCGACGCCATGCGTCAGGTCACGTGGTTTCTCGTCCGAAAAGCCTCATAGACATAAAAAGAGCGGCTCTTTGAGCTTGCTTCACCGGTTCTCCGACGCCTGTGCTTGGGAAGCCGCTCTGGGAAGCCGCACAGGCCGGAGGGTTCACCATCTTTCATCGAAAAAAAAGCTCTACAATGCTACCTGTCATCCTCATCGGTATCATCGCCCTGCTCTGCGTTCAGGTGGGAATGTTTGACAACGCTCTGCGGCATTTCGTCCGCTCTGCTCGTGGAAATTCGTCCGTTGGCTGCCTTTACTTGATTTCAAACGTCAGATCGTCTCCTTCGCCGTCTTTGTGCGTGCCCGTGCCCGCTTCGGCCAATCTGTCGGTCTTAGTTTGACGTAATTTTGTGGAATGCTTTATTTTGTTTTGTTTTTTACGATTGAGTGGGGCAGTGGCGATATGTTTGTTTAGATCTTTGACGGCAGACTGAGACTGGCATTACCGGGTGAGCGTCATTTGCAGAAGTCTCTTTGAAAGAGTGACACTTCATTTAGATTTGATTGCGGGCGCGTGCGTTGTCCTGAATCGGCGACTTTTACATCTTGCGATGCCACAGCATCATACACGACGCGATATGTAAAGGAAAAACATATCAATGTAAAAACCGGCGTTCGACGCGACATAGTTAAAGGCTCGTTAATTTTAAATCGGGCAGCGGCGAGGTGCAATCGAGCCACTTCGAGTACCCTCAGTGCCACTCGAGTGTCGACCATACTGAGTTTGTTTACTGTATGTATAGCGCTGCCAGCTGACTTGCCCACGAGGGGCCACTATCAGCTGACAGTCTCAAGGCCATAGATAACCGCGCTAAACGCGAACACGGCATCGGCGCTTGTCTGCATTCCACTCAAACGGGGGTATTGCATGAAAACCAAACTGTAGCGGTCAGATTGCTGCCCTGAATGAAGACTTACCACTTCAATTGTTTTTTTATAAGGCAGCTGCTTAATTTTCAGAGAGAAAAAGGTGGCGATTGCTCGTTCGCGCTAACATAGTGTCTCGCCGTGTACCTTGTGGCAGTTCAAAGCAGGTTAAAAAGAGGCTTTCGATTTTGGGTATAATTTTTGTACACTAAAGCCTCAGTCAACTCATTCGTCCTACAAAAGACAGTGCTCGCTGCAGATACACCCCAAGCGCGTCCGTAGCATGTCTCCTTCATACGTATGGCATGTATTAGCAGTCTGACCCCGGCTTAACGTGTCGAAACGGGACTAAAAAGAAAGAAAAAATGAAGATTATCGCATTTTTCGTGTGTATTTAGCAGTTCCTAATGCATCGTGGCGAGAAGACGGCTACAGAGCAAAGCGGTGCAATACTTACCAGACGACACTGCACCGCGGCCATTTTCCTCTTTGAACCGGTCGTCTGCCACTCTTTCTCGATAAACCGCGCCGGCACGATGGTCCCCAGAACCTCCCCTCTAACCCCGTTATCTGTTGTCGAGGAAGTCGGTAATTACACACGGCATCGCAGGAAGTAATCACGGCGCGGACCATACTGTTTCGTTTGTCCGAGGGCTGTTGGCGCTGCAAGGTTAGAAAACAATGACACGATTTGGGAGGTGGGTCACGTGCTATAGGTCAGCCGAGGAATCCTCGCAGACAATGGAAGCCGCCATTTTTTTCTTTATTATTGCGTTCTTTGATAGTAAGGAACGCAGAACGAATGATGTCTTGGATGAATGAATGTCGTGTGGACATTGCCTTGCGGTTCAGGAGGGACAAGTATGCCTGTCCCTTCTGAATAGCACCAGTAAAGACAGGGAGATCGCAGCGTTCAGTGGTGCTATGGATGCACGCGCACGAAAGGAGCTCGCGTTCCGCTTGCGACGCACCATCGAAGTCTTCGGATGTACCCACGAAGTTTTCAATGCTAGTACACATTTACACTGCTCTGTTTCAATGGGATTTGTCTGCGTATAAAGTTTGTGATTGGTGTACCAAAGGGAAGAGTACACACTTATGTTAAGAAAACGGGACAGACCAAGGACTATCTTGGTCTGTCGAGTTTCTTTGAGTCATCCTTCATCTTTGTCAACTGTTTTTTTTTTATATAGGATTTGTTGTCGGTTGTTTTGGGCACGTGAAAATATGAGTTATTGTTGTTAATTTTATCAATCAAACGAGCGGGAAGGACGCCGACTTTTTCCTACGTGAAGTCGGCGTTGTCGCACAATCACCCACCCACCTGTCAAGGACCCCAGTAGCCGTTGGCACAGACTCAAGAGGAAATGAACGAAAGCTCTGCGCGGATTGTTTCCGAGCCAACTTCGGCCAACATCCATCATCCGATTCAAAGACGCTGTTACAAAAAGCAGCCCCTTTCAAGCAGGGGTGTGGCGAACTTGTTCGAACCTGAGGCTCGACTGATTTGGCGCATCTTCGAACTCTTAGCAAAATTCAACCGAGTTTGTCTTACGAACTCGTGTTGCCCGGCCTCTGCACATATGTACTTCGATTTTTTTTTGAGAAACGAGTAATTCATGAAGTAGTTTAGTCAAATGATTGCCGGCACACCCCCGCGTCTCTGAAGATGACAGTGGGGACCATATAGCGTATACTTATCTCGCAGTGCAGAAGCAAGGCAAAGACTTCTCGCCTCCCGAACGCAAACTCGGAAATAGCCTAAATGACCTCCGTGGCTCGCATGCATGCGTGCCTTTGATGATATTTGCTGGGAAATCCTCGGTCAGAACAGGTTTTCTTTACGCCTCACCGCGCATGTTTCGCATTTAGTCGTTTTTTTTTCTTTTTTTTTTTGTGGCAAAGCGGTTACAGTTGCTCAATCTACGGTAATGGGGTGAAAGCGAAACAGAATATAAAAGATACGTCTGGTATAGAAACTAAATAGCCGTCTTGGCTTGCGACGGTGGCATGCATGGTTGCAGGAGGAGGCCGAGGCGTGGTTCTTTCTCTTCGCCGAATTCGTGCTTGGTTACTTTCTGAACCTTGTCGGTTTTTAATGGCGGCGTGCTACTGGTTCAAACTAGAGCCACTAAATGAGCTGCGCTTAGAGTATCGGCACTCCGTTCTCCGAAAATGTTATGGGCGCCGCCATTCTGGCTCGTATATGCAGAGCAGACGCATCTGCCGATCGTCATGATTCAAAAGTGCGACTTCCTCAGCATTAGATTCGGTGTTAGGGAGGTCATGTAATATTGCTTTGCTCTGTCGCGAACTGTTTAAACATTTGTGGAGGGCAGAAAGGCGTTTCCTGTGATTTCAGATAACTGGCAACCATGATTTTAAGACACAATATGGCCAAGTGTCGTTACTCTGAAGCGTAGCTTATTTAGTGGCACTAGTTCAAACTGTAGTCGGTGACAAGAACGCGGGTCGTAGCCTAGTACCATGTTCAAGCGTTTTGCTTCCTGATTCCTTCTTCAGCGATCGCATCGGCGTATTGTAGAAAACACGCACACACGCACGGGCACACGCACAGACCAAATATCGCGTGTTGCGAAACATTGGTTCTTTTCGTCTGATCGCGTGCCCTGGCGAAATTTGCGGCTGGCACGATTTTTGGGGTTTAGTCTGGATTTCGCTATGTAGTCGATTTGAACTGCAGCGATTGAATTGCTACAACTTTCTTACTTTCTTTTTGTTCATTCGTCATTCAGTTAATGACTAGTTGCTTTAAAGTTTAGTACATGAATGCTTTTTAGCCTCAGTAATTGCGAAGTTTGAACTGCAATCCCAACTACTTTTTTTCCGTTAATTTCAGGCTGCAGCTGTTCTGTAGGGTCACGGACGTGCGAAAATAATCCCAGAGTCCGCACTAATTTCTCTTCTACTAACTCGTTTGAGGTTTCGAAAGCGCCAACCGAAAACGCACAGCTGCGTTTAAATAAAATAGATAATTGTGATGTGTGTATGTTTATACAGACTAGAACTTGGTCTGCCTCAACGGGCGACGAGTCTCCCAGCTGTAGTTGAGCAATTTAGCCAGTGCAGTACAACCACTAGCCTGTGGTTTTTAACGTGCACCACGCAGTAGAGCATAGGCCTAGACTTCGGGAAAGGGGCGGTGGGAGGCAGAGCCCCCCCCCCCCTCCCCTTTCTTTTCCCCGGGCCGTGGTCCTTACCGAAACGCTGTTTACGTGCCATGTAATGAGCTTGTAAACAAAATAACGGCCACGTTGCCTTTATTGACAAAATGCATGGGGAATGGAATCCCAGCGTGCTTTCGTTAGCTTCAGTCTCCATTTCTGGCAAAAAAAAATAACGCCCCCCCCCCCCCCCCCGGGAGAACTTCTCAGCCTGCCCCCCCCCCCCCCCCCGGGACAATGGAAAGTCTACGCCGCTGCGGTAGAGTGATACACGACCGCACGCTGGTACGATGCTTATCCAGGGTTGCTAAACTCGTCAAACACAAAGATGCTTTCTGCTATGACACATAGTCGGGGGGGGGGGGGGAACCGTAAGCTAGCCGCGAAGTTTTCTTTTCTTACAAACCCGCAGACCCGTTTATCTCCGTGCCGTTTTTCACCGAAGGGGCGAGAAATTCCTATCACGTACTCTCTAGGCGCCGAACAAGAGGCACGGGAGAGCGCACGGAGACGACCGTGGGTTATACGTGTCACATCACGACAAAGATTATCAGCTGCTTTAACATGTTTGATATCCTGTACAAAGGACTGCGGAGGCTCGGGATAATTCATTTTAAAATTAACACCGTCGAAGTAGACAGTCTGATATCGTTGTTATTACCGCCGGAAAAGCAGCATTTACTGCAAAATGTCCCTGTCGTTTTTTTCATTTCCCTCGGCCTTTTGGATACGGTCAAAGCCTAGCCCGACGTGGCTAGGTCAGAACCAGCCGAGGGCGGATTTCGCTTCCGGACAGTTGTCCCTCCATCGGCGAGATAAAACCATTTTATTGTTTTTTTTCTCAGTAGCGATTATAGACATATTGCTAAATTACCCAAGCATCAAGGAGAATGCAGGGAATGGTGTTCCACACGCCGCACGCGCATGCCATCCCCGTATAAAAGCTTCGATGTAAATAACCAAAATAAAGCGTTGACGAAGGCGCGTGCAAGATGCCATTTGATTTGGGCTTTTGCTTTAGAACAGTTAAGGCACAGTTGCGTTTGACTGCGTTGCGGCTGCGAGAAACCAGGACACCTCTGCTCCTTATGTCGCGTGCCAAGCTATTCCTTGAATTGTATCTCTACGCTTCATACGAAGCGCAGGTGTGCCGGTGACTCGCTTTCTCCTGGATGTCTGGGTTATTTAGCAATAGGTCTATTGGCCACGTAGGTAACCAAAAGCGTCGGTCTGGTCGGCTTTCAAAGATTAGCCAAACTTGGATTGATTCTGCTTTCATCGATGAAAAAAAAAAGAGTAATGTCAGGTTGTCAATATCGACAGTGTTGAGAACGCGATGACTCCAAGCTTCCATCATATACAATCAAACTTGTCACCGTCGATTCAAGCACGCACCATCGAATTTGTCGTTCTCAACTGATCACCCTGACCCTAACGTCAAGGGTAGGAACTATAAAAGGACGTCACGGAGCACGCCTGCACGCTTCGAGCCCTAGTAGGAGCCTCTCGCTTGAAAGCCTATCGTGGCAGTTCGTGAGTTCATGGAAGGCGAACCGTTTTAATTCCAGAACCTCGAGAGCCATTATTTCGAAAATTGCACGCAGTTCTGTTCCTTGTCCTCGCTCAGTTGGAACGCCGCTCAGCAGGGGCGTCGAAACAGGGGGACGAAGAAGAAAGCGATTCATCCCCCCCTCCCCCCAAGTTGCGTCGAAAGAGGGGGAAAGGGGCATAAAGGGTCGGAGCGAGGCAGGTGACAACACTCCATGGTCGAGGCCACGGAGGAGTCCTCGTTACCGCCACAGCAACAGTGCCGTTCACAATAAAAAGTAGTTCTAGCATTCTTTTTTTTCATTTTAATCGAACTCGCGCGATTGCATCTCTATCGACACTGCGCTACACGACACGGAAGAAAGACAAAGACAGGCTACTTTTCAACCATGCTTAATTCGGTTCAACCCGTTTTTCGGGAGAACGACCTGGCTTTTTTTAACGACGTTCGAACGATCGCAGCTTTGCCATCGACCACTTCCGCTCAAAACGTCGTCCTGGTATTAGCACCCGCGCAGATTCGCGGGTCAATTAAGCGACGGTTGTCTCGCGAACTGTTCTCGAAGAGCTCCAGCGGACGGCAATGTTGCGGCGGTGGACGTTCAACCCCGTTCACCCGAAGTTGGTCGCTTTCGCAGCAGACGACTTTTTGGCCAGCAGACGACAGCCCGGTTCCTCCGCGGTCCTCCCATTTGGCGCAGTGACACAAAAGCTCCCGTGACGTGGTGTGACGGGAGCGTTTGCCATAGCTTCCACAGTGCGCCAAGCTATCTTCAAACGGAGTATAGTAAGATTTCAATTGGCTACGTTACTCGAAAATAGTAATGGATTACAATTACTCTCTCGCTTAGAAAGTATTCAATTTAGCTTACTCGGGAAGAAAAGTAATTGGCCAATTACTTGAAAAAGTGAGCCGTTATATTTTTTCTTCTTTTGCGCGGTAGCTTACAGATTTTTCGAGACGACAGATATTTCATATTTCTGCCGGGTTTTGAAAACGGGTCTGTTCGTACTTTTTCGATGATTGGATTAGTAAACGCCGAAAAATAAACTACCTATCTTCTTAATTTCACCAAGTTTCGGTAAACCAACCTGCTTGTCGGGGGCGACTTCCAGGATTCCTACGTAGCAAAATGGCTCAAAAGGCACCATCAGAAACGTAGATGGGAAAATACTCACAATTATAAGTAATTTTAGTGACTTCCAAGTAATTAAATTACCTTCGAACTACTTCTAATGCGTAATTAGATGATTACAAAATAACGCTAAAACTTTCAGAGACGAACTGGGTGAACGCATGCATTTTGTTGTCTCGTTATTATAAACGACTAACGTTATGGACGCTTTATTTTTCTTGGGGGGGGGGGGGGAGGGGGAAATGTTCATATCAACGAGACACCACTACTACAATCGACTCCGGCATTTTTTTTTCTTTTTTGTATAAAGGAAAGTTGTTTCGAAAGCGATAAGAAGATACGTGCGGTACGGATTGCCATCTTTCATCGCCCCCTTGCCTATCGCTTTCCTCGTAAGCTCTGTTGTTTCCTCCGTCTTTTCTCACGAACAACGGCGATAACGGCCCGGTACGAGGTTTCGTTGGCGCCGCGAGTTTCGACTCGCTCGCTATAAAACGGTCCGCGAGTTACCATTTGAAACTCACCTATACAAAGGCTGGTCCATACAATTGCGTTCGGTTCTGACCGAATGCGTTCTACTTACTCCCTCGTGATTGCTCGGGAAGAGAGAACACGCGGGCATTCTCTATAATGTAACCGTCTGTTGCAAGTAACGCGTTAGTAGGGAAATAGGGAGTTTTCGTAGACCGCGTTTCCCCTCCGCTAAGCCCTCCGCAGCGAAGCAGCCGCTACTGCGCCGGCGCGCCGATGGCCTTGACTGTAGAGTTCCGGCTAGCGTAGCTGGTTGCAGAGAGCTTTGCGGGACAGCGGAAACGATCTACGAAAATTCCCTATTGTAGTAGACCGTGTTTCTCCTCCGCTACGGTATTCCTGAAGAAAACTCCGCACCTGCGCATGCGCGCCGCCAGCCTTATCTGCATAGTTCAAGGTCACGTGGCGGATTACGGAGCGCTATCCGGGTGCTTAGCGGGCTGCGGAAACGGTCTACTACAATTCCTTAATAGTAACAACGTTACCGGTAACGCGTTAGGTTCTTCGGCAACGTACTATGTTACTCCTTAGATTTCGAAATGACTAACGAGCAAAGTAGCTTTGTTACTATTTCAAGGTATTGTTTGTCAAAATTGCCTTGCTCGTTGCTTTCAATTAAAATTAGTCTTTTTTTTGTGTGTGTGTGTGTGCTTTCTTTGAAAGGACAAGGCACCAACGGCACTTCGCGGTGTTCTACAAATTTGAGAGAAACAGACAATAAGAATAGTACGAAATCTCTCTGGTTGACTTTGTTGTCGAAGGTGGTATACCGAAATCGTTCTAGTTTTGGAACTTGGCGGTATTTCGTTCCATTGGTAGGACGGTAGCAGATCTCAAGAACGCGCTAATGTTTGACTAACTATTGACTAACGCAATTTCAGTACTCATTTCCGGTAACGGGCACACCCGTGAAAGTTTAACACCGGAACACTGGCAATTTCCGTGAATATATTGTTTTGCGCATTATAATTTTACCGTGGGCTTGGAAATCCTTTGACAATGTAATAAACGACTATTTCTCATATATAGATACCATCATGGATGTCTTTAGACGTTCGCGATGGTGTGGATACCCGAAACTATGAAGAAAACGAAGCTTCTAGAACCGTCTGCGCGCCTTATGGCCACGCGGGTGGTGTCCATGGGAACTGCCCACGCGCAGAAACCAGCTTTGCAATCGCTGAAACAGATGAAGAGATGCGCTTTTGATCGATGGATGGATGGATGGATGGGTAAGGGATGAACCGGTGGAATTGGGGGGCAGCTTGCGCCAACCAGCGTTTAATTTAGTAAGCAGAGCTCCCTTGTTGCGCCATGATGTCAGAGGGGCGCATTTCTGCGTCGTCTTTTGAAAGAATAAAGAAAGACTTAATCGTACCGACTTCCATATTTGGTTTGCGTGTGAGTTCCGTTTTAGAACGGGAATGTTTTGGAAGTAGTTTGGCAACTTTTTGTATAGCGCTTCAATCCTGTTGCGCCAATGCTTTTTTATTTTTTATTTTTACATGTTCTATTACTTGTTGCGCAATGTGCCCTGGAAATCTATCCTTGCTACATAAGCTACACGAATGCGTGTGCCTTAGAACTTCAAACTGCGCCGAGCCAAAAAAGAGTTTTCTTAAAGGTACGAAGCAGTGATGGAAGTGCTGCACCATTTGTGCCAAATTGCACCATGAACAAAAGTCTGCTACCTCTCGTGCCAAAGCGTCATTTTGGCTCAATATTGCGCCATAACTGCGCCAGGATAGGCTTAAAGCAAAATATAAAAATAACTTAATATTGGTCGGCCCTAATATTTGGAAAACATAGAAGGAAAAATAAAATGGTATGAATATATTTCACGGCGTATCTACCCGCCATATAATTTGTTCCATTTTAGGTCTGAGCACACTTGAAAGCTCGAACGCATACAACCTCGAACACACATACTAAAAGCACGAGTCACTGGGCATTTACTGCACCCGATTGGTTTAGCCGATGAAAAAAACACGTACAGGGAGATGAATGCCATGATGTCGCGCTTTTATGCTGTTTATTTGGTCTTAGTGGCTGAGCGTCATAGGTGAAACGAAGTATAGGGATTGTTCGTCAATTGCTCTGGCCGGTTGATGCGCTGGCCAGTTGATCGTCGACATCGTCTAAATTACCAGACGATGTCTGCGAGGTCAGAAACTAAACGTCTCGAGAAAACTTCGCAAAATAGTAGGATGGTGGTATACTGTGATAAGACAGAACCAGGATCTTGTGCTCCTGGTGAAATCACTCGATTATCATGTCTGCCACATGCCTTCGTGCCGTGACTGCAGAGTACCGTGGCACTTGTGCCGCTCCCGTCAACCTTCACTACATCTCACCACACATGAGCGTGCATGCGTCGGGCTTCACCGCTTTGCACCGGAGTGCTAGGAGCAGCGACTGACCTGTTGGAGGGTTAGCGCAAGAGGCACGGAATTCATTCTCAGGATTATTACAGATCGACCTTCTTTGTCTTCATTGCAGATTAATCTCTAATAATAATTAAAAAAACAGCCAAAAAAAAGTAAAAAAAAACAAAAAACACGGGTCTCTATTTTTGAATAAATACGGTAGTTCTTGTGCAGCTGTCGAATGAACGAGCAGCGAACTTTGATTTAACTCTAGTTCCAGCGCCGCTGAAGAGCAGTGTCACATTTAAAGCACAAGTGTAGGCTTTCATAATATTTGTCAGTGGTTGTTTTTTGTAGTTTATGATATTAGAGTTTTGAGTTTGGCAGGTTCATAAAACTTGGGGGACACGTTTTTATTGGTGTAGCGGATATGCTGGTTTTTGCTGGCATTTTGCAGAAATTATATTTACAGGCCAATTAAACTACCGAGTGTAGAACGGGGATGGGAGGGAGGCTTTATCGCAACTGAAGGGTTGGGCTATGATTTATTTTTCAACCATTTTTAGTACCCGTTTTAAATGGACCCCGCTCTGACCAGAGCCTTATTTCAAATAAAGAAGGCTATCTGTTCCTTTTGCATCCTATTTATTTTTAGTACAAAATGTGATAAGTAATATGCTCCAGTATCAAAGAGGAACTGGCAATCATTATCACAGACAAACTCATTCAAATATGCAATCACCTTTTTTTTTTTTTCATTTGCATCTGCTTTAAAAGCGTTAGCGGCTGCTCCATACCAGTATTGTGAATGCTACAGAACCTGCTACAAAAGGTTCAAATGCTGCTTCCATCACTGTACGAAGTTATCTTTGAAGGCACGCCTTAATTTAGTAGTTGATCCATGGTTGTCGCCTTTGCGCCATTTGCTCCGACCCTCTAAACGAAACTAGTCCATGCATGGAGCAAACGGAGCGCTTCGGGGCACCCCGGAATGACTTATCGAATGCGCCCTTGCTTCACGATGTCGCTGCGTTGGACGATGGCTTAATCGATGCGATTATATAACGAAAGGTTATAATTTGCGCGCGTGATGTGTTTCTTTTTTTGTGTGTTTGAAGTCGGTTTTTCTTCGGAGCAATTGTTTCCGAAACAACTGAGACGCACATGGTGCCACTTACGCGATAATGCATCGGCAAAATGACACTGCGCACGTATTCAGGACGCATTAACCTGCATTAGTCGATGCGCTCATTTCGATGAGCTTTGTTTTGTTGTAACTTTCATGTTGGTTGGAAATACTGGTTGTGAGTGTGACTTCCTTCGTCATTTTATTGACATCCTTCTTTTTTATTTGTTTGTGTGTATTCTTATATTACGCGTTTGCTCGATGTTTGTTTTAAGAACTGCTAGGCGCTGCCAGTCAGTTCTATGTGGCTTGGTAGGCTTGTGTGTGTGCATGTTTCTTTGCCAGCAATAGATACTGATTGATTGATGCTCAAAACGTGCCGAAGACAAAAAAAATGCACATTAATGTGAGGAATTTGCTGTTAATTTTTTTTATTTATAATATTTTCTTCAGACATACACGCGATTCTCATTTTTGGGAAAACGTTCAATAAACGTGAATCGGAGTTTCTGACTTCCCTACAAGCTATCCTGGTGGCGAGATAATCAATTGTCCGGCGACTTACGACGCGTGGCAGGATCTGTCACGTGACTTTCAGTATGCGCTCCCATTTAGCCGCTGTTGGATCTATGGTTGAAGATAACTAGTATATTACCTAACAGGACATGTGGCATCTTATTTCAATTTATATATATATATTTTTTTGCGAGTTAACTGTGAACAATTATTGTACTAAATGGCACTATATCTGAGCTTGTGTTTTTCCGTTCCTCACACTTGCAACCTAAAGCTGAGTTATGGCTTCCTTTTATTTCCGTTAATGAATTGTGCTCCTTTAATTGGTTGCGTGCACGGAGGCATGGCGTAAATAATAAAATAAAAGTTGAGTTGATGGTCAAGATGAGATACGACTTCGTGATAAGTCGCAAACTGTCGCCACCTTCCCCCCCCCCCCCCCAAAAAAAAATAGTCACGTTTGCTGTTTGTTTTTGCGACCTCGTGAAATTGACTAGACAGGCAGCTCGCGCTCTTTATATGTGTTTACGTGGCGCTCTCGACATCCGCTACGACGAACAAAGTGCACGAACCTGTTCACGCAAACGTTAGGAAACTCTTCCGCAAAAATTATGTTCGCCCTCAAGCACTCGTTCTCGGTCCCAGTCCGCTACCGGCGCGCTTTTCTTCCAGCTGTTCGCGACCGTTCTCGCTGTCCCCCTAAATCTCGCCGACAGCTGGGAGCGCTCAGACAGGTCTCATATATGCCTCGTTTACCCCTGAGCTGTCACAGTTCGCTGGGAAAGTTACGTGCTTGCTAGACCAGTCATATTTCGCCCAGACGAGCACACGTGCGTGAAATAAAGTTGCGTAACTGAAACAAAGTTTCATGAAGCACTATAATCGCTTGCAATATTCGTTGCCGGTAATAATTCTTCGCATTTTAACGCGTTCATACAGGGATGACTGTGGCTATACTGACATACCTTGTGCGCATCTCTTTTTATGGTCTATCTAGCGGTTCCTCGGGGTGCAAATTACACGCCCGAGCTGGGGTGACAACAATAAGATGGGTATTTGTGCTGTATACACGTTGCACTCCAGAACGAACGAAATATCGTTACTTCATAAAAAAAAGAAGTAGGAGAAATATGTTACGCGTTCGTTCCCTTAAAAGTAACTAGGGAGGTACTTCGTTACAAAAACAGAAAAGTAACTAAGTCGATTCTCGTTAATTCAAACTCTCTTAATTCGAACTTGCGGATAATTCGAACTAACACGCAGGTCCCATTCTATGCGTCTCTATGGGAGGAAACTCCCGGTAATTAAGACTTTTCTTTATTCGAACAAATTTTCGGTCCCTCTCGAGTTCGAATTAACGAGATTCGACTTATAAGTAAGGCGTTATGTACAAGGCTGCTTTCGCCACGCGATCGCTTCCCGCCCATACCCACGCGCAGAGGGGCGGAGTCAGGGTGATGAAACAAAGGTGGTTGATTTGGTCCGATAATGGCGTCGCTCCGACCGCACTGTCAGCTTTGGAGAAGGGTGTATAGTGCGAGGCTCACGACGGGGGACAGCTGTCAGTCTAGCAACAAGCTGTCAAGCACTAATGAGGTAATGCGTAGACCGAATCAATCAAACCAAATGAATAGCACGTGCCGCGATTGCGTCTCACAAGCTAGCGCGCCCAGCCTAGAGCCACTAACTGTTCAATAAAATAATAATATTAATAATTAATAATAATAATTATTATTATTTAGCTGCGCTTAGAGAATCGCTAGCCCATTTCCCGATATTGTTGTGGGCGGTGCCATTTGGGTACTTACTTGTAGAGCGGCCGCGCAACCGAGTTAAGATCCGAAAATGCGATTTCCTGGAACTAGAATTACGGTGTTCAAAAACTGAGGCTGTATGCTTTTACTCTAGGGATTCCTTCGTTGTGAGCCAAAGGTCCATATAAATCGAAACAAAACTTTTAGAGCTCTAAAATGGCTGAAGCGCTGCTACAATGATGCGTAGCTAATTAGCCAAGCCTTGTCAATGTTTATTATTACTATTTTAAAGTGTTAAAGAAAAAAAAAAAAAAGTTTATGTTGAAGTGTTGTTTTATGAAACCCTCTATAGTTTCGAACGTGGAACGCCGGATTTCGGCAATGGAACGCGCTCGAGGAGTGAGTGTGGACAAAGGCAGCTATAGCTTCTCGTCTACTCACTAACGATTTCCACCACATCTTGGCGTTCTGGCGTCCCCGCGCGCTCTCCCGTCTCGCCCTTTCCCTTAGTTTGTACCCTCATAGCCGCAAACACACTGCGTGTGAAAGAAAGGTCTCCAGTATACGATTTCAACTTGACTCGAAATAACGTTATGTTCCTTGTTCGAAACTGGGAAATATCTGCGCGGGTCGTGGCAGGGTATGCGGAGGGCAAGTTCGTCTGCTTCTCGCGCAGGGGGTAGCGGTGACGTCAGAACGCCGAGCCCTGATTGGCTGATCGCGGTCCCCTATCTGAGCGTCGTCTGCTCCTTTGCAACGTCGTCTGCTCGCAACGTCGTCTGCGTCTGTCTTACCTTTCCTGCGACTTTTGCAAGTGGAGAGGCCAGATTCACGAAACAATCTTACGCCAAAAATATGCGTAAGACAAAACTTAAAAACAAATTCGTATTCACGAACCGAAAGTTTCGTAAGTTTTGCGCAGGTTACGACAAAATCCTACGACAGCTCCGAAGCTACGCACTTGTTACGATCAAATCAGCATGGCCGACAGCGTCGCGGTCGCGACGAACAACGGACGTTTATTTTTCTACGTGCGCTTCTCTCGCGTCCCGACTTCAAGCAGCACGATAAAAGTAAAAAGTACTTGAACCAGACCACGACGAACAAGAACGCTGGATCCACAAACACCCGGGAAAAGCTCCAATGGCCATGATTCCACCGACACCGACCAAGCGAACTCGGCAGATAGGCCTAGCAGCCACTCCGACTCGGTGACCGTCTGCCCACGACCGGCTGGCGTGCTGAATGGAATGTGCCCGTGCGACCCTTCTGAACCCATTCCCGTATTATACTGTGATCACTGACCTCAATTTTAGATTAAGAGGTCAATCTCTTCCTCTTGTCATCTCCTTGTTTTCCGAGGCAACGGTGACTCTCGCCGGTGAAAAAGCGTTGAATATCCGACAGACGCAGGAAAGGTAAAGGAGCCATCGCTTTGACTAGCAGACGTAAAGCAGATGACGTTAACTGCGCCAACCCGCCGACGCCGTTAAAGAATGAGGAGTCTTGCCGCACACGAAAGGGGGGAGAAAAGTATTTGGGGGACACCTCGCCAGTGAGTACTTTGACTTCCCTCCTTGATGCGCGTCTGTTAGAGTTGTTCGACAAAAACAACGAACCGCTCGAGATATTTCGTCTGCCTTCTCTGAAAGGCGAAGTCGAGCTCGCTCGTAAAGACCTGCACTTCCGAAAGTCGCAGGAAAGGTAAGACAGACGCAGACGACGTTGCGAGCAGACGTTGTTGCAAAGGAGCAGACGACGCTCAGATAGGGGACCGCGATCAGCCAATCAGGGCTCGGCGTTCTGACGTCACCGCTACTTCCTTTCTCATGCGCAGAAGACGAAAATGAGCCCACTTGCGAAGCGTATTGGTTCGTATATAGTTTGTCCCCTTTCCAAGTGCACGGATGCAATCTGTTCACACCCCTAAAGCCGGGGGTTCACACTGCTCGTACTGTACATCATATATAAAAGAGAGTCTGCAAGCACGTGTCACCTCAATATCCGTGGTTCGAATGCCGCGTGCCAATCTTTCTCCCTGAACTCATTGCCATGGGGCATTCGAAGCAGGGATCTCGCGGTGGCTCGCGTTCGAATCTGTATGCAGACTGTCTTTTGTATTACGTATACATAAGCGGTGTGACCCCCGGCTGCCCCCGGCCTAAGCTGACATTGCTGCAGTTGTGCGCGTGCCGGACCATGGATGGATGGATGTTAATGGTTATATACCCTTCGTAACGGGTGGCAACTTGCGCCACCTAGCCTAAGACTGAACAGACAATCATTCAACTGCCTCCCTTTCATCACCTGGGTTCGCTCTCTGCGCGTGGCTGTGGGGTGAAAGCGTGGTCACGTGGCGAAAGAGAGGCGTATATATAGGACTGGCCCGACGAGCGCTTATATAGCTGTCGCCTAAAGGGCGGGAGTCTTTCGAGATGGTGGGCGCGCGTTTCGTGTTTCGATTTGATGCCGCATAACCCGAACTTTAGAACACGCCTCGCCGGTCGTCTGCCGCATCTGCTGGAATTCCAGTCCAACCGGTTGCCACTAGATTTGGCGGCGGCGGTGGCGCGCCTTCTCGTGTATATAGTCAGACGCTTTCCCGTCTCGGCGCGGCGCATGCACGCGGCCGGATTCGGAGATATGCAAATGACCCCCCACACGGTTTTCACCTCCTTTCCACCGAGCTCTTCTCTGGGTTCAGTGGCAGCTCAGTTGTCAACAGTCTGGAGCACACGTGCGAAAAACAATGCGGAGATCGCGCCGAATTTGGAACACAGATAAAAAATCGCAGACCATTTTCTAAAAAAAAAGAAAAACACCGGTTGGTATTTGTCGCACACAAGTTAATTTACATATTTAGTTTACATGAAGTGAATACTCACGTTTCTCGAAGACCGCATGAACCAATTTTCGCAGGTTCAGAATTTCGTGCGATTTTCAGGTGATTTTCTGCACATGCGTTCTAGTACACAATCACGTTTTCAAGCACGTTTTCCAGAGTGCTTGAGGGCGTGTCCATGAAGACAGTTCTGTTGTCGCGTCTGCGTTGAATACCGCTTGCCTTTTATATATTCTCTATGGGCATCGTTGTTTGTATATCTTCAGCTGGTAGGACCATAAAGAGTTCGTTCAGACTTATCGTCTGTTAGAACAGCGTGTCGTGAGTATTCAGGAGCTCGACTTCCAGTTGCTCCATGGACGCGAATTGATATGTTGCGTGACTGGCGAAAAAAAGAAAAGAAACCAGAGGCTCTTGAAAAGACCTGTCCGTATAAGTATACTCCCTGGAATTCAGAGACTATGCGAAAAAAATGAGACCAGCGAAAAATGCCGAGTCACTGCGCTGTTTGCGTGCGAGCGCGCTGTCTGGATTTCCGCAGAACCAGCGCGCATGCTCAAAACGCTTTCCGCAGCCCAGGAGAGGAAGATAGTATATATCATACGGGTGGCCATTATTGGAATGGTCCGTAGACTAACACGCTGAAACCAGAATCGCGAGAGAGGAAACGTTTGCGCATGCGCAGTGCAGACGTACAGCAGCGCCACCGCGGGGGCGTGACGTCACTGAGCTGAGTCTGTCTATATACATTGTCCTTGCATATACATACATGGCTTGCATTGACGTCACACTTGAGGCCATTGCGCTGGCCTTGCTGCTGAGCACGCACCATCCCCAGCTCATTCGTTTTCAACAGTCCAATTTTTTTTAACTCGGGAAGAACTAGTAGGAATGACCTCCAGCATGGTGTGACGACGTCACGGGTGACCCACGAAGAGAGAGTCCACCTCCAATTGTTCTCAAAACTTGCGTACGTTCGACGGATCGGATCGTGGATGGAGTCCTACTCCACTTTATAGTTTGCACTTGTTTGTTTTTGTACTACGGGTGGAACTCGTAGTTCCAGATACCGCGCTGACTTCTAAAGCTCGTTTTCTTCTGGAAGGCCTCCCCGTCTAACGAGGCCTAATCGATTTGTCAGGGTGAACGGAGAAGCATGGCAAAGGTACAAACGAGCCGATGGATATAAATATCATCCGGCAAAAACGGCGGGGTGGTGTTTCTGCCGCTCAGCTGTATCATTCGACTGGTGGCCAGAACAAAGAAGGAAACCGACGGGCGTTGTTACGCCCAAATAATAAGCAATGTTGATGACATGCATCTCGGAACGCAGCTAAAAATAAAAGCGCATAACAGTCGCCTCCATTGTACTATCGGTGCCGAACTTCGTGAGAGTCGCTGTCAAGTGGATCTATATCGAAACCGCAGAGTGAGGATGTACTTCATCGCAATTACAACTTGAACGATTGAGGAGCGCATGTGAGGGCCACATTGAGAATCGTTGTATATAAAATGAAAAAAAAAATGAAAAAGAGATGGGTGATATTTTTTTAGAAATTTGTTGTTCAATTTTTGTATAGGCTATATCCACAACCACTTTCTGCAACTTGAAAGAAAATATATCCTGGTTTAGACATTCTGTCAAACACAATGTAGACGCGATAGCGCTAATACGCAGTTCCTACCCTACTGCGCAGCCCCCGTTCCTACACAGCGGAGAGGAGGGGGAGAGAGAAGAGTGTTAGCACACCGCTATCCCTCCCCCCCCCTTTCCCTTTCACTGCTTGCAGCGCGACGCTATTGGTCACGGGCGCTATGACGTCAGACCAAGTGCTGCGCTCCCTCGCTGACACTCTCTACAACGGTGCGACCAACACGAAGACGAGCAAGCAAGCTCCGTGCATGGGTTTCCATACAAAGCTCTCGCTTTCAAACATAACGAGGGGTGGTTCTTCCTGCGTACGCACTTTTCGTTATTTCCTTTGATAGCCTTCCTATCGTTTGAGTCGAAGAGCTCCTTGGCGGTCTGGCCAAGGGTCTCACCGTTTGCATTGTCCAAGTCGACTAAGCCTGCCAAATAGTCCCATTTCCTGTAGGCACTCAGGCGCGCTTAATCTCTCCCCCCCCCCCCCCACACACACACACCTAAATAAATAAATACGTGAGATATATATTGTTTGCGTATTATTGTGACGAACTTCGAACCCCGATAAGGTGGGCGACGCTAAGACTGATAGAACCGAAGAGAGAAGGCCGACAAGTATCAATCGAATATGACTCGTCGCGAGTGCTCTTAATAGTTCCGTAAACACTTGGCTTTCAGGAACCCCTCTCTCTTCGGCCCTATCTATCAGAGGCGTATGATTGTCTATAAAAACGATAACATCTCGGAATCGGCCTTCATAGATCATTTTTTAAGGCGCAGTCGCCACGATTTTGCATCATACGAGAGACGCGGATGGACTTATCTGCGAACACGCGCCTCAAGCATGTATCCGGAGCGTATATATGTTTGCCTCATACGTATGTATACGCTTGGAACACGTCCGCAGACAGTTTACGTCTGCGGACTTAGGCTAGGTGGCGCAAGCTACCGCCCGTTACAAAGAGGTATAGCCACTAAAGGGATACTTGAACGAAATTTGAAATATACCCATCGTGTTCACAAATAGGCTGAATATGATCCACAATATCCGTAAATGACAATCGCATGTTTGTATTTTGAGCCTGATGGCTGTATTTTTCGTTATAAACGGCCCACTCTGGCAAACGCTCGGAGAGCAGCCAGCGGAGAGCACGTCACATCCGCCGCAATCGTGACGTAGTTTGTCTCGGGACCTTACGTCCGGACGCAGCGGACGCTGCGAGCTATCCCAGCCAATCCCGCTCTGTGGACGTAGCCCGTGATACGCTTTCCGCGCGTCGCTGTGCTTCCTCTCCAAGGTCACGTGACATTCACACGGCCTTGGATAGGCCCCGATGGCTCGTAGCATCCGCTGAAAGCAGCCGAAGCACACCAGCGATCGGGCCACCGCAAGTAACCCCAAAGCTGTCTTTGTACGAATTTTGAGTGACGGGTTAATCTTCTATAATCTTGTAGAGGGACAATAGGGACGTCTGGGACACACAAAGAGAGTCTCGGGGAGAGGGAGTTTCTCCTTCCCCTCTTCTCTCGTCGTGGCCGGAGGCGAGACAACCTACCGTCACTAGCTGTCAAGGTTCCTAGACGGGCATTACAAACGATGGCGTTAGCGACATCCACCAGGTGCTCTTTGCTAATCGTTTAATTCGTTTTAAAATTCCTTTTCGTGTCTTTTTCAACAAGAGATTGGTGTGTCTGGTGTGATAATGCTCCACTAAACTGCAGACCGTCTTTTGTAATGATTAAGCGACTCTCGGGACTCGACGCGTGCTCTGTTTCTTTAACTGTCCGATGGATGTGCACAGATGTTAATGGCTATACCCTTTGTAACGGGTGGCCACCTAGCCCAAGTCACTGACGGTAGAAGTATGTAGTAAGATCGAGCTTCGTGATTCGCTTTTCGGCGGCAGCGCTCTTGTCGGCTGTCGACTACATCGACTCGACTGCGGAGAATTAAGATCTCCAGCACTCGCTACGTCTTGCATTTATTAAAGAGCCACTGAACCCCCCCCCCAAAAAAAAAAAAGTATTTATTTGTTTTTTTTGTGCCAGGCGATTTAATATGAAGTCAGGAGGCTACCCAATAAACATTTGGCTGCAGAGTCACGTATAGTTCAATAAAAGCAACAAAAAAAATTATCTTTTTGAAAGCTGAAACCGAAACACGAGTACCGAAGCTCATGGTCAGAAATTACGTCGCACCAGAACCACGCGTTTTTTTTCTTATTCTTTTTGCTATTTTTGGCGTGTGAAGCAGATGACGACGAATACAAAGTTACGTGTACCGTTTGTCGTGCGATTGTTTCGCACTTCCATATACCTTCCGCTCGATGTTCTGCGCTTGAAGACCGATTAGCCGGTAGCACGAACGACATTTCCGAAGTATAGCGTCCCCACGTCCGGTCGTGCGGCGCCGTCGCATCCATCGTCCAGCTCATGGTACGTCGCCATATTGAGAATGACGTGTGCGTGTACTTCATGCGATCTCTACAACATTCTTTTTTTTTTTTTAGATCAACGTATTTATAGTTTTTTGGAGGCCACCAAAATGGGGCTCATATTCTTCTACATTTTTAAGATCGAGTGTGTGCTTTAGATGACCCGCGACTTCGAATATATTTGGTACACATAGTTTGAACGCCACGTGGACCATGCGACGGAAACCGGCCAATTCTCGACCGGCTGTTTTCGGGGCGGAAAGAAAACGAATTTCGAGCCGCCAATTGTGTTCCGAATAGATGGGCTCTTATAAGTCACGTTCAAATAAAAACAAAGAAAAAGAAGAAGAAACACTCGGCGAGCATAAATACCCTGTCTGTGGCCCTTTCAGCTTGTCAGCGAGTCGGTGATCATAGGAAGCGGAAGGACCGTCTACGCGGGCCCATCTATACTTCCTAAATACTTCTATCAGAGTCACTTTGATTCCCAACATTTTTCCTCGTACGTCTGTCTCTCACTGCGCTCGATCCGCGGTCTTACACGGAGTCAAACACGGCACCGGTACAACTCGCTACAACCACATCCGCTCAAAGTACGCGGAACGAGTTGAAGGCGGGGGAAGGTTCAGAAAGGCTGCTTGAACGCTACTAAGCGCACAAACCTGTTCCCCCACAACCGGGACCTTAAAAAGAAAAAAAAGAAAATCGGACAACCATTTCATGTCGTTTCGGCGTCGATTGAACCTGAGCCACAGCGCGCACGTGCGCGCACGCTCTCGCCAGAAAAGCGACGTGTCTGGGGCAGTACTCGTTCTTGATTACACTCCGTTCAGCCCCGACAGTGCGGTGGAGCTAAGCACTCGCTGGCCCAATCAGTCGTCTCCCCTTCATCGCCTGAACACCGCTCTCGCGCGCGTGGGTACGGGTGGACGCGTGATCACGTGGCGAAAGCTAAACGCGCGATTGGTTCCACGAGCACGTAGCTTCCAGCGTATTGTCAGCTTAGGGGTGACGCGAAGTCGTTCTGGGCAGCGTGATTGCTTCGTCCGGCCGCGGAGGGAGAAAAAAAAATTCAGAGTTGATTGAAGGCGTATCGTCGGCGGAGCTGGCTCGTAAGCTTCTCTTTCGGTCCATCTTTGTCGTAGATTACCGCGAGCGGTTTGTGGGTCTGACAGCGAACCAGTCTTTTCTCTGCTGCGTTGCTGCTGCTGTTGAGGGGGCCGCCGCCGACTTGTTGCTATTCAGCGAGCGTGACTAGTTCGGCGATAAAACGTGGGACGCCTCAAAGATCGGTTTTTTTATCGCCTGTTCTTCCCTCTTGCACGCTCCGATGGTATCTTCCATCTATCCATCGACCCTCGAGATCAAAGTCTTGACCCTCCCTTCCTCGCTTCTTTGTTTTCTGTTTTCTTTTTCTTCGGACTACTTTCAGTTTTTGGCATTTTTTAATGGTCTTAAAATATACGGAATGCGCTTCGGATGGGCGTCTCGACTTTTTCCTTTTTTCGATTTGTTTGTAAGGGGTGGGGAGAACACGCGAATTTAATTTGTATAGACGCGCTCCGTTTTCTCAGTATTTTTTTTTTTTATCTTCAGGACAGCTTATAGTATTTTGAGATGTAAAGTATAGTTGACCTGTTTTGAATGTACGTAGCGTGCGACCGCTCGGCGCGTCCATGCAGAAAGGGTCTACACACAGGGAAAACGAGAGTAGGTTTTGCGTTCGTTTCACTTCGGAAGCTTTTTGTCGTGACTATTCCTGGTATGTTCAATCTCTGCCGGCACTAAAAATATAATGCGCAATCTTTGTTTCATTTTTTTTTTCAGTAGCGAAAAATGTTGTTTGCAGTCACACAAACAACGTCATGATCGAGAGAAAAAAAAATGGTTTGCCGCGGATTTTAGAGTGACTACAATTTAACGCTTTAAATGGTACCAGTGTTTTTCACATATTTCTACACGAGAAACGCAGTTCTCTCATGTTAATTCTTCACGTGTCAATTCTGTCACATGCTAATTCGTCACATGGACATCGTCACAATGGACGACATCGCTCATATGTAAATGTAAAAAAAAATTTTTTTGCCGCGTTTATTTTTTTTATTGGGTTTGCAGGGGTGGTGAGGCCTGTCATGCAGTGAATAACGCTGCTTTCTTTGTGCACAAGGTGCCACAAAAGCAAACATATTTCGTGTTATTTGTTTTGTTTTTATTTTACATGAAAAAAAAAAATGAACTACGCGTCGCCGAACACCCAGTCTCTGTCCAAACGTGGCACTGGCGGTCCGAACCAGATGCTCAGTCGTTTCAAGTGCACTCGTCCGTTATCTGTTTCGATACGTCACGAACGATCTTCAGAAATTTCGGGTTGAGCAAACAGGGCTCGTTTTCCCGGTGGTTCACGCTATTGATCTCCGCGCGTTTGTGAGCATCGTCGGGCCGTCCATTTTTCCATCGAAAATTTCCGAGAATCGCCTCGTACCTTGTGAACCAGATAACGGCAAGCTCTGAAAATTCGGCGTCCGGTCATGACCCGCGATAGCACTTACACATTTGGGCGGACCGTTCGGCGTCGCGCAGTTTAGTTTACTTTAGCGGTAGAAACAAATCAACAGCATCCGACTGTTTTTCGCCGACAACCTGTACCCAAACCCAAACAAGCGCTTATTTATGACGATTGATGACGTTGCTTGTAAGCGCGCACCCAGAGTGGCATCGGATCTCCGTAAATACTTTGCTAAATCTTCCCAGTCTTGCATTAGCCGCCTCGGTGGCTCCGAGGCGAGAGCGCTGGCCTACGGATCCCCATGTGGCGGGTTCGAATCCCGGCCGAGGTGCCCGCAATCTGACGGAGGCTTATTGCGGAGAAGGTGCCGTGTAACCGAGCTTTCGGTTGCACGTCAAAAGATCCCCAGGTGGTCCAAATTAATCCTCAGTCCTCCTCTGGGGCGTGCCATATGCCCGTCGTTGGTTTGGCACGTAAAACCCCAAATCTGACTTTGACCCAGTCTTGCATTCACTCTGCGTAAACGTTGAATGAGTCAGTCTGACAGATTGCTGGGCACGCCAAGTGCTAACTTGTACAAAATCTTGTGCGAAATCCTGCGTTTTTTTTTTCTTATAATTTGAACTCCCACTTGGCGGGCCGCTCGAGGTTCAGGCATACTAGGTTCAAGCGCTTGACGTTCAGCTGATCGCAAAGCTTGCGTTCAGCAGCTGCTAAACCGCGGCGTCATGCGACTAATTGACGTCGCGACGAAGAAAGTGCGAAGCCCTTCCAAACAAATAATGGCTAGTGCTTGATACCGAGAGCAACCAGTTCTAAGCTGACAGCGAATCACCTTCTTCGCCGTCCTTTTCTATTTCTCGACTCCCTGCATTTCCTCCCCGAGAATTTTATTTAAAGTTTATTTTCGGCCTTCTCGCAGAGGATGAACGGAATCTAAGAGCAGAGGGTCTGCTACAACTCGTCAAACACGAAGTTGGGTCCGAAGTTCGCGGAGCGTGCTGACTTGGGGTCTGCTCGACGCCATCGTCACGCGGGACGAGATGTCAATCATCCAAACACTCTCGGTATGAAGTCCAGCGGGATTGTGAAACACAAAGTCGTAGCGAGCGTCATCGGAGCGCGCGCGAGCAACACCGTGGGGCCAGCCGATACTTTCTATACCTTCGAAACCCCGATAACAATACCCGATAACGATGTGACGCATGCGCAAAGGCGCATCGGCGGAGTATCGTGTACCGATATCGGAATCTTCGAAACGACCTACTGAAAACCGTCTCTAATAAGGTGCTCGAGAATTGCCACGCGCCCTGCGTTATTTGTTTTTTTTCAGCTGCTCGTGAATATGGTGTGCTTTATTGGTGAGATAATGAAAACATTACTTTTTTTTTATATTTGAAAATACTGTTGAGATTGGTTATAAGAAAGTCAGCGGGAACCGGAAATCACTTCGCTATATCCGCTATTTCGTTATAACCGACTTCGGTTATAACGAAGTGCAAAGGGAGTGGGAGATCGTGATCGCTTCGCTGTAAACGCTATTTCGTTTTAACCAACTTCGTTATAACCGGGATCGATAGTACTTAGTACGATTGCTAGTGGCTCATGAAACCCTTAGCGACTATAGTTTGAAACATATCCTCAAAGGCAGAGACAAAACATCGTTAAGCGTTCGAGCTTTGATTACTTGTTTTTATTTCATTACGAAGCGTTGCTAAGTGTTGACGTTCTGAAGTGTGTTTGCTGCACAGTGAGCTTATGTGTCTCTGTCTTTGCAGCTGCTAGTCATAGTTTTTCTGATGACTTCGTTCGGGTGTTCGCTGGTTGGACTCTGCCAGGAAAAAAGGGTATGCCACCCTCGTGTATTTGAGCATCCCCCACGCCCCTCCTCCTCTCAACCCCTTCCTAGTTTTCGGTCTTGCTTCTCGCGTAAAATGCTCGTGAAAACTGTCGCACGCTCTAAGCATGGATCTATGTTGCTTGCAGAAAACGGGCAGTATATGCATGCGTGAATATTGTGTTGTCTGTTTAGGCCGGGTTTGCCTTTTCTCGGTGCCCGTTTCCGTTTTACAGTTTTTTCGTCAGTGAGGCTGCAGCATTAGCAATTACCTTACAACCTGCCACCACTATACGGGATTATTCGCAGCTCGCGATTGGCCAGAACCATACCGCCCTATATACAGACAAAGCCTGGCAGATCGCCACGAGAAGTGGCCGCCGAAATGGAAAAGGTGGAGCGGCAGATGACGAATGAAAGGAGAGCCACGTGACTGGCGCCCCGCCGCGGCGAGACGCCGAAACACACTTCTCCCGAGCGAACAAGTGTGTTTCGGGTCCTCGCCGCTGCAAAAGTTGTGCGCTGACGTCCAGGTTCCCCGAGAAATAGCTCTTTGGTGCTCTGTGCTACCAGATCCTCGCGCTCTAAATCTGTGACCGGGCCCTCTATGGCTCCGTCGTCGAACTGCTAGGCTTTGTGAGTATAGACGCTTTACAGCAGCTGTGCATGGGCGCCGCCATAACCGCCCTTCAGTTTTTGTTTCCTCTTATTCCGTTCGCTGCACTTCATTCTTACCACAGCAGGGCAGGTTATTGCCACTGAAGGCTGCGACGTCCTTCTCCCCAGCATAGGCCTGTGTGGAGTCGAAACGTCCGTTTCGGTGGCTCGGCATCTCGGTAAGGCATAAGAAGGTCGGCTATGGCGGCTCAATCTGGCGCGTTGTACAAGCGTCTGTGAGGAGGCTATGCCAGAACTTACTTGCAAACACGTCCCACCGGCGTTCTGCGAATGGCGTCCCCCTCGTCTGCCTGCCGGCCGCGCGTACGCACAAGCAGTGACCTCACGTGGCGCAAAGGCCAGCGGTTGATTCGGGCAGGAAGCTCGCCTCCCACGACAGGGAACGTTCCGAATCGCCGCGGCCGTTCCAAAGAAAACGGACGCAGGAAAGTCCGGCGGCGAGATAGATTGCTCGCAAGAGCGCACTTCCGTCTGAACGCACGCGGAGAGAAAATACGCTTGGGCGGCCGTCATATACCGCGATGGGCGTAAACGCGAGGGATATGATCACGGTGTTGCGTGCTGAGTGCGTTCGTAACTTGTCCGCGTTCGTTTGAAGTGCACGACGCGTAATTTTGTAAATTGACCCGAGATGGGGTAAAAGGGAAACCGACATTTTCCAGGGAGTGAAAGTGAGATGAAACTAATTGGGAAGACAATTTACTTCAAACGTCACTCTGAAAATTCCAGTGTGTCTACTTTCCTGGAGAGCATCTGGAGAAGAGACGATCGCTGCAATCTATACAGAGGGCGCTCGGCGAATGATGAGGCTAAAAATGTGCAAGGAGTTCTCAGAGGAGAACCGTGTTTTTTAGGCCGGGTAATAAACTATGCATCGCAAAAGTCAAACTCCGTGAGAATGGGACGCTGGCGGTTGGGACATAGAACGCGAAAGTTTGAGAACACGACGTTACCTGTATCAAAATATGATTAAGAAAAACGAAATATTTCTATGAGCCGATGTCCACCTAATATCGTCAAAAATTCACATTGTGTACGCTTGCAGTATTTATATAGGAAAACACTTTTTTAGCAAAGGAAGAGAATATTGTCTTCTTCTACTGACACTGTTTTTTTTTGCACTTAAATATGTTTTGCAGTGTCCACAATGCCACTTCTTGTTTCGAAGGTATCAAAGTCTTAAGTGGACATCGACTTATAGAGAAATGTAGTTTTTATGAATTATCTTTTTATACAGGTAACGCCGAGTTCTTAAACTTTCGCGTTCGATCTCAACCGCTGGCGTCTCTATTCCCACGGAGTTTGAGCTATCATGCGTGACAGAGTTTGATTTACCTGGCTCGTAAATACCTTCTCTTTTACCAGAAACTCCCTGTATATATATAAAAAAACTTGCACCAAACATTACAAAAAAAAAGGAGCGCTCTGCGAGTGTGATATATAGCACTCCTCTCTACTGACAAAGCCTGGCAGATCGCCGACGACGACGCGGCCGCCGAAAGTGAAAAGGTAGAGCGGCAGACAACGGATGGAGAGGAGAGCCATGTAGAGGGCGCCCCGCCGCGGCGAGACGCCGAAACGCACTTTTTCCCGAACGATAGAATGTCCGCTCGTGCTCCTCGCGTTTGTCGGGCTTCTTTTCTCGTCGAGTTTGAAAAGCATTTCTTCGGGTCCTCGCCGCTGCAAAAGCTGTGCGCTGAATACCATGGCTTCCCGAGAAATGATCTCTGCTACCAGATCTTTGCGCTCCAAATCTGCGACCGGGCGCTCTGTGGCTCCGTTGTCAAACTGCCGGACTTTGTGAATGTAGAGGAGGCTATGGCGATACCAACTGTATGTTGTTAAAAGCGTCTTGGAAAAGTGCGCATTTTTTTTGTCAGTGCGTCTAGTTAATTAAGACTAATCAGCTAGCGCTCTCAGACGTGCTCTGAAGGAACGAAGTCCACCTTATCACTGGCACACTGTCCGAGACGGGGCTTCGTGTTGGGGGGTTCCAGAAATATGCGCGAGCACCTGCTGCCGCAAAAACCCTGTCTCGCGTCGCTCTGCAAGCGCGACGGGCGGGCGCGTTGTCACGTGGTCTTTTCTTCTTTTTTAAATATTTCGCGGGCTTTTTTAGGCTAATAAAAAGAAGCGCGCAGAGCGTGCATCATCTAGGGAGCGACCTTAATGGCGTTTCTCAATGCGCTCTACAACGTTCACATTCACACCTCGTGTCTTAAACGGATATATAAAAAACTGTAATTAGTCTGCGAACTAACTAACTTAACTAGGCGCACCGAAAGAAATTTCGCACTTTCCCAAGACGCTTTCTAACAACATACAGTTAGTTTCCACACTCGCAGAGCGCACTCTGTTGTGTGTGTGTGTGTGTGTGTGTGGGTGTGTGTGTGTGTGGGTGTGTGTGTGTGTGTGGGTGTGTGTGTGTGTGTGTGTGTGTGTGTGTGTGGCGTGTGTGGGTGTGTGGTGTGTGTGTGTGTGTGTGGTGTGTGTGTGTGTGATATATATATAGTATATATCATATATGTTTGGTGCTAAATGATCTGGGACACCCTGTATGATAGATGTATAGAGAACGCGGTTTGCGCCATGGCACAGAGCATGACGAAAGCACGTGAAACGATATGCTCAATGTCGCAACGCAGACTGGTTTTTCTTATTTTACTTTTTTACGTTTAAGCATATTTTTAATCTCGTCGTTCTTCGTGCCCCCTCCGTACGTTGAGGTGATTTGCTTTTCGAAGTGCTTTGAGCGAAGGCATATATACACATGCTCCAGATTTCTGAAGCCGCATGGAGTTTCTCCACAGACATGATGACAAATATCTGTGCACATACCTCTAGTATGTTCGATGCTGCTTCATACATATGCACGCTTGGAACTTGCAGTGATGTGATTGCCGCGCCAAAACTACGCCCATGGGCTCACAGCTGCTACAAGCTGCTACACAATTCACCCAAATGTGACGCGTTTGCGTTAACGCTGCGACCCAAAAGCTCATTTTGCTTCTCGTGACTGCCTTTTAATCATTCGGGTCTCGGTACTTTGCAGGATCGTTATACGGTAGGACGGTGCCAATTTTGGACGATTTGCAAATGTCGGTTTCGTATTACGTATACTGTTCGACCTTCGTGTCAAACACGACAGTTTGTCGGAAGTTCTCCAACATCTGTAGCTCTATAATTGCTCAACGTTTGGGCGGCTTTGCTAGCTCCGGCAAGTGCGCTTCTTAATATGCTTTGGTGCACTGCGGAGAAGTGACCGTACTGTGGGTACAGCGATTCTGCGTGCTGTGCTCCGCTGCAACGCAGGTGCCTTCTCGAAAAAAAACACCTTGTAAAATGTATATATATAAAAATCTCGCATGTTGTTTGTGTTGATAGGACGAGTGCAACATCGCAGCAAAGCTGTCAAAAGCAAACAACGGTTATTAATCACGACTGCAATGTCTTGAATAGCTACGGACGTCATTGGTCGGGTCGTGATTGTTTATCTGGTTTGAAATGTAAGAAATAATATTTGAGTATACCGAGAGCGTTGATGCATATCCGAGTAGGTAGAAAAACGTGTCATTTTAGGATTATTTTTTATCGTGAAATTGTTTGTTTTTATCTCTCTGCAGGGCTTAGACTTTGAAGTCACGGTCATTTCATAAGTAGTTTTTAACTAAAATTAGACTAGTTTTGGCTACGGACGAATGGAAGCTTGCCAATAGGCTGAACGAAATCTACTGGTTTTTGTTTAAGTAAACACGTTTATTGTTTACATACAGATTTTGCATAGCCATAAAGCCATCCACGTGCAAAAGGTCATTGGTTTGCTATATTGACGAAAGCTTCGTTTAAAGTGAAATAAAAATCGCATTATTATTGCAACTTTCAGAATTTAGAGAAAAGATGCAGCTGCTGCTAGAGGACAAAAGCATACACATATTGTACGAATGTTTCATTTCCGTGTCTGGTGCTTTTAAGCAGGGCTGAACCGCTAGTTCAGTGTTTGGGGAGAATTATACATTGCAGGGAATCCACGAATAGGAGTTGCACAGCAGTGTGACAGCACAAGAAGGCACCGTTTGTTTTTTTATTTGACGTGCCAATACCTTATTCTTTTTTAACACGTTATTTACGGTAGATTGAATGCCAAATAAATTCACAGTTCTGCTCCAAAAGCTCTTTTTCGCTGCTCCAAAAACAAAACAAAAAAAAAAAACTTTTGGCTGTTCAAAAGGTGTTTAAATATGACCCGTCAATCACATCTACTAAACAGTTTTGTTTTTATGACCAACGTGACAAACTTTGACATACAGGAAACGCATCAGACAGCATCTGCAAATTTCCTTTGTCTGTACTGATGTATCTACGCAGTGTGACCGCGAGGCTTTAACTAGTAGTATCAGTCTTGGGTTAATTTACGTAACGGCAAACACTTCCACCAGCTCGTCTGCATTCTGTGCGGAGAGCAAGTTAGTTCGTCTGCTTCTTTGTGCAGGGGATTGTGGTGACGTCAGAACGACGCCGAGCTCTGATTGGCTCTGGTTGAAGGATAGTGGGCAGACCTCAAAGCAGGCTGCCCCGATGTCTATACCATAGAGTTATTATAATGCACGCTGGAGGTTCAACTGGCGCTAGTGTCTATGGGACTTCAGGGAGCAAATTGAAGCAGACAGCGCCAGTCTACCTTTGCGATGTTCCTGTGCATTCCTATAAAAAAACGGCCGTGCTTTTTTTTTTTTTTTTGTTAGAGGAGATTTGATAGAATTAAGTTATATTAAGAGGTTTATGTGATGATTATGTTTGGATTATATGAAACTTATACATTCCGAGTTTCGACTGTATCGCAACCAATTCCAAGCTATATTTAAAAAAAAAAGTACTTGACATTGGTTACGAATTTTAAAATTTTCAAACTTGGACAGCTGTAAGCCGAACTACGCTATTTCATTTTCGAAAACAAGCCAACACACACGAACTAACAAACAAAATGTATGAGTATCCATACCAGTCCACGTGTTCCGGCGTTGCCCTACTTGAAAAGCAACCTTGAGGGGCTAACGCGAAACCTCCGAAGGGCGCACTGACACGCCCCGTGTAACGAAGCAGCGCGCCTCTAATAACGTCCGACCAAAACCTCAGCTCCACAATCGAATCCCCGTCGTGCGGCAGGCTCCTCGGACAGGATTCGAACCAGCCAAGGGCGACCCGGATGTACAGTCCTCTGCAATAGAAAGATCCACTGGGAGCGCGTGGCCGAGGCGGTGGCTGGCCGGGGCGCTGCGAGGCGCTCCGGGCAATTCTATTCTGCTTCGAGGGAAGGACGCTCACTCGGGCTCAGCTAGCGCAACGCGCTTATAAGATTGTGCTGAGCCCCGGAGTGAGCGTCCTCCCCTCGAAGCACAATGGAATTGCCCGGAGCGCCGCAGCGCCCCCGCCAGCCACCGCCTCGGCCACGCGCTCCCAGTGGGTCGTTCATATTACAGGAGACTGTACCACCTCCTCCTCCTACAGAAATGCATCGGGGGCCCGCACTTCACGTGCTCTTTTGACCGAGAAAAAAAAGTTAAGTATGAGAGCGACCGAAAGTACAGCGACATCACTCTTTGCTGGTAAATGTAGATTGTAGAGAGTCGGGTAACCGCGTAGTAGTTTTCGACCCTCTGATGACAGCGTATATTTGAAACCCCCGTGACAGTCTTTAAATGTTTTCCGGTGTAGACACAGCGGATGGCGCGTGGGAGGAAAGGAACGAGAGCGCTAAAGCGATTCGGTTCGTGGGCGTATCATCTTGCACGTACATTGTTTCAATGTTAACCGTAACCTAAAAAAAAGATAGGAAAAAAACAAACAACAACAACACCGGAACGCGTTTTTTTCCCCTTCCCTCTTGAGCAGGGAAATAAATGTTTATCTTTACTTATTTTATTTATTTGTTTTCTTCGTAGTTGCGGTGTTTTGAATGGTTGGTGGAAAGTGGGAGTTCCACCGCGGAATTCAGTAAAGCTACCAGAGCGTCATTGTAAATATTCACAGTAAAAAAAAAAATATATATATATATATATATCTATTATGCTGCGAAAGAAAACTAGTCTCGGCAACGAGATTTTCCTCGGCGTAAGGGAAGGAGCAATCAAATCTGCAGCAAAAAAGACGAAACAAAAAGGTTAGCCGTAACAAACCAGCCACGCGAGATCGTGCCTACGGCCAAAAAGCAAACACGTCTGACGTATCCGCATATAGTAGATGAAGAAGCACTATCCACAGCGTTGCATTACGGAATACGGGGCAGGTCGCCCACGTGACGGTGCCGTCACGAGATCGTGACCGAATATATATGTATGTACACACAACCCGGGCGAGTCTTGCGAGCGTGTACGAAACAGATTCGAAGAAGCCCACCCTCACAAGATGCGAGAACCGCGTCCTCCTCGAATCGTTTCCTCGAGAGAGAGAGAGAGAGAGAGAGGCGCCTAGATTGTACAGAGGGGTCCCCATCTCAATCCACGGGAAGCGTTTGCAGTTTGATGGCGGATGCCTCCTGGACAGATTGGTCGCAAGTGCGCATGCGCGGTTGCGGGGCCAGGAGGAAAGCGGGTGTCTTTTCAGACTTTGGCTAGGTGGCGCAAGCTACCGTCCGTTACAGGGACGCTTGCAGACGACGAACGCTTTCGTCTTCCCCTCGCAGCTTCTGTTCCAAACGCTGCCCAGGAACCACGTGACCGCGATTGGGACAGTTGCAAACACTCGAATCTGGGCACACCGGTTTCCTCCTTCCAATGAAGAGTGTACACCCCCCCCCCCCTTCACCCCTAAACAAGTAACGATAATTATAGAGTCCATTGCCGTGGCCAGCAGTTCAACTTCATTATGATGGTACGGTGGTGGCGTTGTTTTCATTTATTATTATTATTATTATTTTTAGAAGAGAGCTTTCTTATATTCTTTTGTGCCGGATCGTTTTTTGTTCGAAGCTCTCGTGCGCGTGACGATGCTCGTTTCTGTTCTGGGCATCGCCGCCACCGCCGAGGTGTATTGTGCAGTCTCACTTCGGCGGCGTGCTGTTTGAAGATGGGCTGTATTGTGAAGATTCGAGGTTCCAGTTTGCCCTTTCGCCGCCGGCTGTGTGTGCCTGCAATAACAATCAAACTTAACTGGAGCACGAGTATAAATATTTGCGCAGAAAAGAAAAAATCTAAAAAGTTAAGGGATAACAGCTCTCGGCTATATTTATGGGAGCCGAAGATATAAAAAAGTTAATTGTGTTGCGTTCAACAGGTTCGTAGTTTGTGTTTTCTTTTGTATCTTTTCTTGAGATGATTGGACGCTACTCTGTTGACAGTCTATATCCGTCTTGTCAAAAGTTGAATTGAAAAAAGTGAAAAATGAGGGGGGGGGGGGTACCGCGCTGATCTAAGGCGAAGGCGCTTTGGCGTGGAGATGCATTATTGAAGGTAGGTTTCGTACGTGCAAAAATAGATTCCCTGATTACACCTGTCAAAACTTCGTTCTTTAAAAGAAAAAAAGAAAGGAGAAAAGGTGCATTGAAAATAAGTAAAGTTTCTGAAAGCTAGTGGTTTGCCCTTTCGGAAACGCTATTTATTTTAACCGCGTCCCCTTATTGAAGTTCTTTAGAAAGCTGCCAGTTACTTTGATTCTGAAACCAGAACTCCAGGTTCAGCCGAACATCTTCGGCGCCCTGGAGTGAGCACTTGGTGACGTTACAATGGACGGCAGGTGCTATAATTTTGTAATTAGAGAGGCTCGCGAGGTCGGGCAACTAGGGCCGAAGCGCGTCAGCGCCCCTTCACTGTTGAATAAGGAGCTTTGTCTTTTTTTGTTTTTTATCAGATAAGGCCATTGCGCACAAGTGACTTTACAAGCACGTGACCTCTAGCTTCTGCATGTTTTTTTTTTTCGATAACTTGTTTTGCTGTGACACATGTACTATACTTATACTCGTCGTCAGCACTAATAACGCTTAGTTGGAGGTCAGCGCCGTTTGTCTGTCCTCGTTTACTCTGTCCTTGTCGTTGCGCTGTTTTTGTAAATTCGAGAATGATCCAACTATACACTTCGTTTCACCTTGAATTCAGACGCAGCCAATGCTTCGAGCTGATGGTACCAAACGTGTTCTTTCGTCGCTGGACCAATCAAACGGAAACATTCTTAGCGACATGCGCTTTTGACGCTGCTTTATTAGTCCCATTACCTCGTTAGCATCGGCTGCATTTGGACTTGGGCCGAAACAAAAGTATTAGCCCGATCGTCTATACGTTATCCAAACAAATAATTCACGTTGTCGTCCCACGGATTCCGTTCTCCATATACAGCCGCTACTGGCGACGCGATTGGATCATCTCTTCGGGTTGTTGGGTACTCGCCCCCTTCGGAGCGTCCCGAACAACCCGGCGACGTCTCGGTGGAGGTGACGCGTGCACGCGTCTCGCTCGAACGCGCAGCCTCATGTGCTGCTTCGGTGGTAGCCCCGCGGGAGTAAGGGGGGGGGACACGATCCGTCACAATGGGGGCCCTGACACACAATGGCGGCGGAAGAAAGTATGTTGTAATGATGGCAGCTCTCGGCTGGATGCGTTTGTGGAACAGCTGTAGCCAGCGACGCAATGCCACTACTGCTGCGGCTACCGTGTCGAAACGCGAGGGGGGGGGGGGAGGTGACAGGCCCCTGCACGCGCGTCCCCCCCTTTGTGGTCTCACTTTGAGTTTGAGCCTGTCGATGTCAAGATGTGTGTTTGTTTGTGTGACGGAGTCGGTGTCAATGGGCAAGAGAGGTCGAGGGTCACCTGCGGTAGATCGCTGCCGAGTGTGGGTTAACGCGTTTGAATCTAGGTGATTGAAGGTTGATGGTGTCTGCGAGTCGAGGTTATTGAGGACTGTGGCGATGAACAAGTCGCTGAAGATGGGTGGACGACTGCGTGTTGATGGGTGCAAGGGTTAATAAAGGTAGAAAGGTTAATAGTGATAAATTGTTGATGAAGATTGGTTGATCGGCAGAGGTAATTTGATGATCTTATAGATTAGGAACGCAAAAAAAACAGCAAAAAGAAAAACAACCAAGAACACACGAAATTAGAGACGACGTGAACCGTGTACGCACCTTGTTGCTGGTACTGGCCCCGTGTGTTTTCAAATCTGAGGTATGTGTAACCAACTATCCTAAGTTAATGAATGAATGAATGAATGAATGAATGAATGAATGAATGAATGAATGAACGAATGAATGAATGAATGAATGAACATAAAATGTTAATATCGTGATAACAAGGAGATAAGATAATTATAGAGGACCACGATACGGAGGCAAGACAAGGACAACACAAACACTGTTCAATTTACACGTCAGCTCGTTTTCGCTCTTTTGTTCATTGATAAAGTTTGGTCGACCGAAGATGAGTTGATAAGCTATATAGGGTACTGAAGATCAAAGGTTGATAGCGACCATATGTCGATGCATATATGTTGATAAGGTAAGTTGAGGAATGTATGAATCAATAAACGTCTACAGAAGATTTTTTTTTCAAGGAAAGCAAACCTTATTTCCCTCTCCCTTCTTATTGAAAACAAAACGTGGATTGTGGTAAAATGTCGATGAAGATTAATAGGTTAGTGAATATCAAAGTTAATTGTGATAATAGATCGATGGAAGCAGGTTGACGAGTAGAAGTAGATGAATCTGCAGGTTTATGAAGATAAAATATTGATTGTGATAAATGGTATATAAAAACAACGTTGACGGACGATGTAAGTTCATGATTCCAATTAAAAAAGATAAAAGCGATTGTAAAAATGACGATGAAAACTGATCGACTTGTATAACTATATAATTACGTGAATCTAAATCCTGATGGAGTTAAAAAGGTTGATTCTGGCAAAAGATTGATCGATATAGGTTGACAGTGTGAAGAAGGTAATGTTTTGAATTTGTAATTTAAGGAAGATAAAGGGTGAAAGGAATAAAAAGTCGACGATGATATGCGCACGAACATAGCTTGAAGGAGGCTAGATATTAAAGGAAATAACGGGTCGAACAGAAGTGTGATGGAAATAAAATTTGATAGACATATCCTAAAAAATGCCAATTCGTGGTGACTGTAAAAAAAAAGTTATTTGATCTACATTGCGTCGTTTTATTCACCTGCCGAGGGCAGCATGTACACACATGGTATCTCATCCCACGTAGTCACTTCGTCAGGCGCCATACTTCTTGGCACCGATCACTATATTGGTGATGGAAGTGCTGCGCCATTTGCGCCAAATTGCGCCTTGAGCGAAAGTCTGCTACATCTTGCGCCAAAGTGCCATTTCGGCTAAGAATTGCGCCACACCTGCGCCGAAATGGGCATAAAAAATTGATATATTTTTTTTATTGGTTGACTTCAATATTTAAAGAAGTAGAAAGAAAGAAAAACGGTAGAAATATGTATTTCACAGCGTCTTTACTCACCGCATACAGTAGAACCTCGTTGATACGTTCTCGGTCAGAAATAAAAATAAAATCTCCCTAAACTCGGGCAGCAAGAAAAGAAAAGAAAAAAAAATGGGCAAAGCAAGAACGGCGAAAGAAAAAGGTAAACAAAGATAAGGGGTTCAAAGTGTGATTACTCAACCGTGGTTGTCGACACGCTCGACTTGGCGAAGACTTTTTGTTTATTTTTTCTTATTTTAATTTGGGGCTAAGGAGTCGCGCATCGACAGCGGACAGTGGCGGTGTTCGGGGAAAGAGCGCACTCTAGCGTTCCAACACCGAGCACTCCCTGCCCTCTCTATGCGCGTCGCGCGCGTTCCCTTCCCTTACTTTTGCCATCCTCCACTTTTTTTTCTTTTTTTTTACACTTTTTTTTGTTGCGTATTGCGTATTCCTGTGCGCGTATGCCGGCTTGACGGTCTGCAAGCTCCGCAACGCGAGCTATCGCAATCCTCAACAGTTTTGTAAGCACACATCAAATAAACTTGTATAAGAGCTACTTTCTATCTCATGTAGAGCTCCCTGAGTGTGTTATCGGTTGTTACGTTTTCCCGGATGATACGTTTGTTTTCCGCGGTCCCCTGAGAAACGTATCGATGAGGTTCTATTGTACTTTGTTTCATTTAAGGTCAGAGCACAGTCGAAGGCTCGAACATATACAACACGAACTTACAGTAAAAGCGCAAGTCACGGGACATTCGCTGCATTTGATTGGTTTAATCGATAAAAGAACACGTACAGTAAGATGGTCGGATGCCTTGATGTCGCGCTTTGACCTTGTTTGGTTAATCCCATTGGCTCGTAGCGTCGGCTGCGCTTTAAATTAAGGTGAAATGAAGATTGCTCGACCGCCGCGTTAACCGGTTGATGCGCTAACGGGTTGATCACTGACATCCTCGAAAATTTGAGACGATGTCGGCGATGTCAGGAGCCCAAAGTCGCAACAAAACATTGCAAAAAGCACTGTAGCATGGCGGCTACTGCGATAAGACAGAACCAGGCTCCTGTACTCCTGGTGAGATAGTTGATTATTATGTCTGCCGTATGCCTCCATGGCGCCTCTCACCAGCCCACGCGCGTCGAGCTCCACTGCCTTGCACCGGAGTGTTCGGAGTAGCTGCTGGCATGGGTGAGCGTCTGGTTTAGCACGATATACATATAAATGATTCTCAGTATTATTGCAGGTCCACATTCTTTGATCTCGATTATATGATCTTGTTTTCAAATGCTGCGTCGTGAAAAAATGCATGCGGTGCTTTATTTGAATAAATGTAAGTGGAAGAGTAGGTTTTCATAATGTTTCTGGGTGGCTGTTTTTTTCAGTTTTTAATATTCAAGTCTTGAGTTTGGTAACGATCAAATTTGGGAGGCGCATTTTTACTGATGGACATGTTAGTGATTATGTCGGTTTTTGGTGGCATTTTACAGAAACAATAGATACAGGCTAAATAAACTACCGGGTGTAAAAGTGGTAGGGGAGGGAGGCTTTAATTATCCTAACTGAAGTGTGATGCATTTCTCATCAATTTGATTAGTACCCATTGTAAATGAAGCCTACTCTGAACAGGGCCTTTTTTCTTAGAAAGCTCTATGTACCTTTCTCTGCCCTATTGGTTCTTAGGTAATGAGTAATATGCTCCAGTATCAAAGAGAAACCCTCAGTCATTATCAAATATAAAGTCATGTAGCGATGCAATCAATTTTTTTTTTAATTTTCAAGTGATATGCTAACAGACGTTGGCATCTGCTCCAAAAGCGTCAGTGGCTGCTCCAAACGAATATTTTGCCTGCTACAGAACCTGCTCCAAAGGGTCAAATGCCGCTTCCATCACTGCTATATTGGGATATCTCCAGAGAAACTGTCTGCCGCCTCTCGGCAAATGAGTTCATGGTTGGTTAATCGGAAGCTTCCAATTACTTTTCACCCGTACCGTTCACTCAGAGCTTGATGTAGAGTAACAGGCCCCCTTGTGCCAGCTTTACTCTAGCTCCCATTGCTTCGAATTATTCCATACGTGCATGTTTGAAATGATGCGATGATTTTCGTAAACACGCGCCTGTACGCAGTGATGTCGTGCTCGTGTACGATTGCATAAAAATGCCCGCGCTCTTTCGACTAGCGAGTCTTTTTGCCGATAATGTTTCCGCTGTGCATGACTTACTTGACATAGGATACTTGAAAATTTCCAGCTATTTATTTGCCGCCTGAAGAGCAAAACTTTTCCTCCTTCATAAAGTGCATAGTGCAAAACCAGTGTAACGGAAATTGTCTGAGCCTAGCTAAGCTTGCAACGGACCAAATGTTAACATACTATATCGCGAACTTTTGTCAAAACTGAGGATTGGCTGGTTCCGCGACTTTTCGAACTTTACGAAATATTCCTACACAAAGTTCGAATTTTGAATTGAAAAGGTCGAACTTGATTCGAACTTTTCGCCGACCTTGAAGGTGAAAGTTCGAAAAAGTCGAACCTGGTCGAACTCGACCTTCGGCGCGTTCGCAACATCCCCACGTACTCGGGTGCACGTTCATTCGACACGAGCACTGCGTCAGCGCTCGGCGCCTACTCGGAACCAATCACACGGCTTCGCGCAGGAAGCGATATCCAAAATGCGAGGCGGCCGCCATTGTTGCTTGACGACATTTTGAAAAGAGTCTGTTGTGCTGCATGTGTAAAAGGAACTATCCGAGTAAAGAGAGAGTTATGTAAGAATGCGCACAATAAATGTTTTCTTTTCTTCTTTGCAGGCATGCGAGGAGCCCGGTGCCAAAGTGAACGTCGAGGTGTTCTACGAATCGTACTGCCCGGACAGCAAGCGCTTCGTACTCGAACAGCTCAACTCTACCTACAGCGAACTCCCCAACATCATGGAGCTGCAGCTCATTCCATACGGGAAGGCGTCGGTACGTGTCGCCTGGAAGTGCCTACTCAGATGCTGTATAGCAGATCGCTGGGTTATTCCAGTTATCCTACAATACAGTGTCCTTTCTCTTCCGACATGCAGTGGGTAAGGATTTTATTCCGGTTTATCACTTCGATTCTGATGGGTGTTGTAAGACTTGTACGAATCGTTCGCGTTTGTTCGTCCCATGTCTCGGGAGTCTTTGACCCACGGAGATCGTTAAAAATGAAGCACAACTAGCGCGAAGGACAACGGCGAGTTCAAGGCGACAGGACAAGCTCGCTTTAACAAACAACGTTTTACTAAAAAGCAAGAAAAAAAAAGGACGTGAGGAGAATTGTGATTGACGAGAAAAAAGAAAGAGGGCGTTAAAGAAAAATAAAAGGCAATGAGAAGTGTGAAGAAAAAATTACTGCAGTTTCAGGAGTAAAGGAGGAGCTTTGCGGTTAGAAACGAACGTTCCGTTCTCTTCTTTTATTCTGTATTCTTTTTTTTTTTTATGGCGCACGTGTGTTGTTTGTTTCGGACATGCTCCGACAAGAAACCGAAACCTAAAAACGCGTCCAAATTGAGCGTTATTTTTTTCTGCCGGGACGCCTTGAAATGCTGTCCCTGCCTTAGATATCTTTCTAAAGTGAGTTGATTTCGTGGTTCTCGATGATGCTTAAGTTTCTCATTGGAACCATGCGTTTATTTTCAGTAATTAAAAGGTTAGTTAGTAAATTTAACTAATTATTTAGCTAATTAGTATGTTTTTTTGTTGCAATTCTTGACATCCGCCGTGGCTGTCAATTTGTTCCCAGAAAATTTATTTTCTTTATTTGTGTCTGCGGGTACTTGTTACGCAAAGAGGGCCTAATCTAAGGCGCAAGTGCCTGACAAGGCCAGCCCCTCTTGGTACGCAGTGGTCATCATAGAGATAAAAGTCTCAAAGGAAAATGAACAAATTTACAAACACACGCCATAACGAAATTTCAAATAGGTCCAATAGCCAAATCAAATCACAAAAAATAACAACCTAAATCATTCATTATCAACAATCAATAATAAACACGAGAGTTATGCGCAAGTTTATACAGTGGTTAAAAATTGGTCAAATATATGTTGCTAAAATGAGAAAGAAAAATTTAGAGTACGATAACAGTTTTTCCACAAAAAAAGTAAATATAAACAATAACTGAGTATATATAAGAAGGCGAACAGGTGCTAACAAAATGTAAGGCCACTGGACAGAATATTTGTTTTACTATCTCGTTCTAAATTTCGATGTTTGAACCTCAAAGACTAATTTGAGTTCTTCGTTATTCAATATTGCTGCTGTCTGAAAAGCTGAAGTTTGTCGTCCGTAATTCGTTCTTATCGTAAGTACTTTACGTATGGGTCGTCGAATATTGTGCACTGGTGTTCACTTTCGGGCGTTAAGTAGGTTCTATTCCTGTGGATTGATTGACGCAGTTTAAGGTAATACATTTGATTTGTCTTAGAATGTCGTGTTTATAAAACAGGTTCAGTACGCGGATTCCTATAATCCCGTTTGTAGTCCTCGAGCATGCGTAACTTTATTTTGAAGTACTAATAATTTATTAAAATTTGTTGACGTTGTCGTTCCCCAAACCAAAATTGTGTGGCTTAATTTTGAAAAGTATAACGAGCTATACATATTTTTATGCAGCGAACGTGGGATATAATCCTTGACTTTTTACAGTGTGCCAATAGTTCGGTACAATAGTTCGGTAACATGAATACTCCATAGCAATTTTACACTAAACTAAAAAATCAGCAGAACCCATCCTTTGGGAATGATTATCTACGTTAATGCGAATAGCATCAAACGGTGCGGAGTTATGCGCGTTCGTCGGGTGGCCGGCACACTCTAGATACGCCAGCCCACTCTTGAGGCGATTCTAAATTTGTTGACACTTTCACAGCCCTGCGCACGATCTCCCGCAGCCCAGCACGTGCGTTTGTGTCACTTAGAAGGCGAGCAAAGCACGCGCCATACGCACAAACACTCAAATGGTACCGACCAGACTTTCTGGCGTCTCAGCTAGTCTCAACCAACGGTACTCAAACGGCTGTTTATATCCTTACCATAGGACGCGCTTTACAGCGCCATCACAGCTACCGGTGCGCGCGCGTTCCATGCACGAGGGCTCATTCCGCTCTCGTGAGGCTGAGCACGGCCGCTACATCCGCCCCTCTCCCGAGCGCGGGGAGAGGGTGAGCTAGCGGCCGTGAAGTATCCAAAGAATGCTATTCGCATTAAAATACCGATAAAGTTTTGCTCACTTACTAGCTCTACAGTTCCGAGCCTTCAAGTTTTATGGTGATGTTATCGGCGTCTCGTTTACTTACTGGTTTAAAAAAATGTATATATATTTTTTTAGTTTAGTTGCACTTTATTTTCTTGTAGCCATTGTGACAGTTTTAAGACAAAAAGTTTGCTGCTAGTTCAACATTTTTTTTGTTATCACTAAAGAATATGCTGGAATCATCAGGGTACATGATTACTTCCTGGGAGCCTGATAGTTTGGTCAGATGATTTATATACAGAGTTTTTTGTTGTTTTTTTCAAGCTTTACAGGTTTGCTTAAAAAAAAAAAGCCGTTAAAGTTACGCTTATGCGGTTTGTGCGGGCGAGTTATACGGCCAGGGGGACATTATGCGGGTGGCTAATCTTCGCGATAAGTTGAATAATTCATTAAAAATTAGAAAATTAACTTTTTAATTAGTGAAAATGGACACATGGTACCAATTAGAAACTTACTGAGCGTCATCGAAAACCACTAAGTCAACTTTTTCAAAGAACGATTTGAAGCTCGTGGGAAACTCGGGGGCGCGCCTCCAATGTTACCACTCGTGAAGCAGGCGCAAAGCTAGCAGTTGCGGAACGCGGATGATACGATTATCATCGCGTTTCGTGCTGAACAGTATCGAATGCTTTCTTTAAGTAAAAGAAAAATCCCAAGAGTATATAATTCACTTTCAATGTTTGCAATTATTTTGTCTCTGATGTCTAGAAGAGCTTGCTCCGTAGACCTATGTCTTTGGAAGCCATATTTAGAAGACGTTATGACCTTTTATTTATTAAAAAAAGAAATAAAACACTCAGTCTATTCGTAAAAATTGGTCTATAATTGTTTTGTTTTTGTTTTTCACCCTCTCAACCACCCTATCTTAGGGATTCTTGAAAGCCTTCGCTAAAACGTATCCGCTATAACGAAGAAGGAAAAAAATGAATTGGGTACACAAGTATAACGAGGACAATTTGGGCTTTTGTGCAGTTTGTACTTTAAACACCTTATGTTAATTTATTTTTCTACAGAGGCGACAGGTGCCGAGTACAAAATGGTACACCTTCGACTGCCAACACGGAGACGAGGAATGCAAAGGAAACCTCTACCAGGTACAAGACTCCGCGCGGATTGCGAAAGAAGTGCTCGACTCGTTATTTATATTTTTTCTTTTTTTTTTTCTTTCCAGGCGTGTGCGATTCACTATCATCCTGACCCCAGTGTCCACCTTCCGTTCATTGCCTGCATGTTTGAGTCAAGCTCTCCAAACAGCGCTTACAGGAGGGTAAGAATTATTCACCTCTCACCTCTAAATTTTTTCTAGCATTTTTTTAGCATTTTAAACGTATATGCTTTCTTTTACTTAAGTTGTGCAAGCCGGGGGATTCCAACAAATCCTAGGTTTCAAATAAGGCTGCGGAGGTCTGAATTTCTACGATCATCTAAAGAGGCAAACGGCATGGGCATGGATTAGACCGATGCTGCAGCTAGAAGCCCAAAACGTCATCACTATGCGGAGCGCAAGTTGGTCTGCTTCTTGCACAGGCGTTGCGATGATGTCAGAATGCCAAACTCTTATTGGCTGATTGTAAAAAAAAAATAGTGGTCAGACGTTAAGGCATTTAGTATTGAGGTCTACCCACTATCCTTTCAATCAAAGCCAACCAGAACTCGGCGTCGTTCTGACGTCACCGCAACCCCTAAGCAAGAAGCAGACGAACTTGCTCCCCGCATAGCGGATCCACGTATACCGACGCCTATAGCTTGCGTCAGCGTCGCCGCCGACGCGTATCGCAGCGTTCTCACAACGAGCGCGACGCTAGCAACGCGGCGACGCCAAGACGGACGCGTCTGCCGCTTGGTAGCGGGTCGGAGGTTCACTAACGATGACGTCGTGTGCAGGCGCCTTTGTCTTCGAGGTGGTATTGATTAGACACGAGTGTGCTGCGTTTGACAGAAGACGGGTCTCAACCAAAGGAAGGTGCGGCACTCCGTGTCCCATTCGCGCACTGCGTTTGCCTCTTAAGATGACGTCGAAAATTCAGCCTTCCAGCCTTCTTACCCGTAGATAAATGGGATCTATTTAAAACCTGCAAATAGCATTAAAGAGCTGAACCACAACCACAAATCACCAGCTTATACGTGCAATCACCTGTCACGCAGTGGTAAAACGAAGCCCAGTTCGGAACAATAGCACCGTGCCCGTCTCGGTTCAAAGGTATTATACAACAAGGGCAGTCAACACCCGGTGCCAGTAGAAAGAAAAAGAATGTGCAGGAAACACTTTTCTGTCTTCCAGAAATACTAAAAACAGTCCACGGCAGTACAAGACGTTATCACCCGAGCTCAGAAAGTCACATTTTCGAACTTGGTACCAAAATGGCGGCGTTCACAAGAAAATGAGCGCCAATGGAGTGCCTTCACTCTGGGCGCAAGTCACTGGGCCTTTTCTGTTTATGATCAGTTCAGCGAAGATATAGTACACGCGAACACCATGATGGTGCACTTTACACGAGTGCATGTATACGCTGTCCGATCGGTCCCATCAGCTCGTAACGTCGGCTGCAATTAGACGCTGCGAGACTGACAAGTATCGCCATCTATTGTCATGTGTTACAAACCGTCATAAGTGTCGCCATCTATTGCTATGTATCTATTGCTATGTATTTCACGTATTGTAAAAATTGATAAAATAAACGTGGTATAAAATCCCGTATGAACGCCCACCAAAAATGAAGAGATAAATAGAGAAAAAAATAGGGGGTGGGCTGTCTTTGGGGATGCGAAAGCAAACCTTTATCGTTAAATTAGTGATAAACACCGAGGGACGCGCTACAAACCTCGTGACACCAGAACTGATGCCCGCAGATCGCGGACACGACTAATTCACGTTTCGCGGTTCGATAAACACGCGGGAATTCGCTATGAATTCCTACGTGTCACGGGAAAGGATATCGCAGATTGTGGAAGCAAGCTTATTTGTGTTTCGCGCTGCAAGAAACACGCGGGAATCCGCTACAAACTTGCGTGTCACGGGAACCGATATCGCGCGCGTATCGCGGACAAAAAACGCGGGAACCCGCGACGAACTCGCCTGTCGCACGTAGGGTACCGCAGATCGTGCGGCTGATCTGATTCCCGTCGGACGTCGCGTGATGTCCGACGGGAATCGGGGGGGGGGGGGGCGAGTTGTTTTGGATTTTTTATGTTAGATATTTTTAGCCAGAAAAATGGGATGGGCGATCTTTCGGGTGAAGGCGTTCGTGCGGGATTTTATGCATACTTAACCAAAGTACAAACCGTCATAAGTGTTGCCATCTTTTGTTATGCAGCTCACCTATCGTAAAAATTGTTAAACACTTGTCCTACAGGACGTAGTATGAAGCGAAGTATAGTATAGCTCCTAAAAGAGTATAAAGAGTATAGCGTTGAATTCTTTTCCCCTTCTGTGCCACAGTGCGCCCTCAAGTCTGGCTTCGACCTAGAGGTGCTAGGCAAGTGCAACGCCGACAAGGAGGGCAACGACCTCATGGTCAAGTACGCCGAGTGGACAGAGAGCGTGAACGCCAAGAAGCGCCTCGACTTCGTTCCCTGGATTCGCATGAACTCGGTGAGTTTCGCCGAGTGCTTAGGAAAACAAGGTGACAGTCTGTACCAAAACAAATATCTGAATCCACTTTCTTCGATATCATAACCCTAGTGTTGCAAAATGAGTTAGTCATGATCTTTCGCATCGTTGCTAAGCGGTGGGAAATTACCATTGACCCTTTTCCACGCGGGCGCCGCCATCTTGAATCGCGGAGCTTCCGGTTTGCGGAAGAACATTGTTTTGCTCTCTCCACATTACTGGGAGGAGCTCACGTTTTAATCGCGAATGTCTATAATTCTTCTTTTGCCTTTTCTAGATTCGTTTACTTGTTCCAGGTTGCAACGCTTTTGCTTTATTTCACCCCGCATGCGGGATTTGTCAGCTACGTGGCGGGAGACGAGGGTAAACTCAAGTCTATACATGGCTTCCACTGACGTCAGATTATTTGTCATTGTAACAGTGTTGTAGACGTTACCAAAAAAAAGGAATGAAATGCGTTACTCGTTATTTGCAAATCAGAGAAATGCGTTACTAACCTACGCTACAGTAAAATAAAAGGAACGTGTTTCCGTTACGGTTACCACTAAAAAGTAATGCACCAAAACTTTTATTTATGAATTAAAACATGCTACTGTTTTGAGGTTACAGGTATGCATAAGCGCCATATTTCAAGCCTTACCTGTTTATTTTTTTTTTACGGTTATGATTTTGTAGGTTATGAGGGATGAGTGCAAGAATTCATACAACTTGACGCTTAAAAGAACGAAAAAAATGCAACTTCGAATTTGAAAATGTAACGGGTTACAAATTGTGTAACCCGTCACTCAAAATAAGTAACGTAAGTGCGTTCTTCGTTACTGTTTTGTAAACGTGAAGAGTAGGTTACTACGTTACTGAAAAAGCAACGCTTTACCCGTAACGCCGTTACCTGTAACCCGTTGCTGCCAACACTGTGTTGTGGTGGCCTCGCTGCTGAGCGTGTATATATATGCCTTCTGCACCATTCATAATTGGCACTATCAAAATTGTTTTTCTCATCAACTGCAAGTAAGGATGACGCCATTGGGGGCGTGTCCCTCCAAACCGGAAGTCTCCCCGGCTTCACTCCCGGTGGCGTCATGTCGCCTCCAGAAGCTTCCTATACCTCCATGGATCATGACCAGTATAGGGTGTGTTCACTGGCGCCATATCTGTGTGCGCTAACGTTGAGCATGCTGATGGCTAGCTTCCACAGTTATTTTGCAGTGCACCCCGCAGCCATCAAGATTGACGGTCTGGTAGCCTGTACTGTCGGCACTCTACGCATGCGCCAGGATGCTTCATATGGCGACCGTCGATAGCCTGTGTATATACTGCACGCGCGGCACTGCGCGGCACACCAGCGGTGTCGATGCCAGCACGTTGCGCTGTGCGCTTGTATTATCAAGGTGCTGGTTCTGCGCGCGGCGTACAGTGTGCTGTGTATACTTGTTTCTAGGGTCACTTGGGCACAGGTGTTGTTATTGTTCTTTATTTTTGTTGTCATTTCTGGAAACGGGAAAAATAACTCGTGCTGCTATGTACATGATATTATCACTTAAAAAAAAAAGTCATTTCTTATAAAATTTACGTTGTGCATTTTTATTGTCCCACTTTCAGAAAGACAAGATGTTCTCCGCCTTCACGGAGTTCAAGAAAACTCTCTGCGAAGAATACGATCGAATGGCCAAGGCAACCTGCCCGGATGTAAGTGCAGTCGATTGTAGCGCGTAGCGCCGAAGCAAAAATAGGCATTCTGGACCGGTTGAGAGCATTGCGCGTTGGACCGTTCTCGGGACGGTATAGTAATGGGCTTGCAAAACTAAACTTTGCTATTTAGGTTTTGGTCTTATCTCGAGGAGTTTGTTTGGAAAGCTTACGTGATTCAGATTAGTGTACACGATCGTAATTTCTTCGTTACTATTGTCAGTTTCAAAGAAGTGATCCCGGGAAATGTTTTGCTCCGAAATTTCCGGATAAAATTGCCCTACTTAGTTGAAACGCGCTATTCTACTGGTGTCACTAAATGGGACACTGCGAAACACGCGGCTCTATCGGCTAATTCTGCTGAAATCGACGGCAGCTAGTGGCTAGAACAAAAAGCTTTGGTGGCATGCAGGTTCGCTCATTACCCTTCTCGAGCGAATCAGATATTTGCAGCGCCTGCAGCGGCCTGAAGACGCAGCCGTGTAAGTACTATAGGTTCAAAAAACACGCGATGAAAATCGTCGATATCCACAACATCACTGAATGTATAGAATTGTCAGATCGATGGTCTTTTTTCATTCCTGCCACTGAGTAATAGTTTACCGGAAGGGGGCACAGCAGCCCTCAGCTGCCTGTGGGCGGGGATTTGTTTTTGGGGGCAGAGTTTTTTTTGTGAACGGAGTTTCTGCATATCTTGCGACTGGACCGGTATTGATGCAGAGCTCGTAGGGACGGCAGCGCGCGCGCGCCGGGACATCGGTATAACTGTTCTTTTGTGTTTGTAGTTTGCAAGACAAACGTTAGGACGTGCGTGTATAGCTCGTGCATTTTTTGGATGATTTCGGACCATGCACGCGGAGAGATGGGCATTATACCAATAAGGTACCGACGCCGAGACCACGCCTGTCTTCTTTCCTCACGTGCCCCCCCCCCCCCACCAAAAAAAAAAAAATAAAATAAAGGCATATAGATAAACACGCGGTTCTGACGTCGCACAGCTGCGGTGGCGCTGCTGTCGACTCAGCGCATGCGCAACACGTATCGCCTGACGCGGGTCTGGTTCCTGCCCACACGCGCAGCGCCGCCACGTGGAGCGTGGACAAAACCGCCAACCTGTTTGTAAACAGCGTGCAGGTTTATAATGTCTCTGACAGAATGTAAAAATGGAAAGGGTGTGTATTTGGAACGGCCGGCTGGCCTCCAGCACGTGCTCCGTGCCTTCCACCGTGCTTCGACTGTGCGCGCGTGCATGAGGTGCACCAGACATCGAAGCGTTGTCGAAGGTAGAAGCTCGGGCTGGAGGCAGGACAACTGAATCGCCTCCCTGCCATTCTCACATTGCCAGCGACTATAGCAGCCTGACAGAAGTGAACGATACAGTTTGTTTATTATGTGCGCGCCTGTGGCTGCCAAAAGAAATTGTTAAAATAGCCCAGCCCCGCCTCCCTCCCTCCCCCCCCCCATTTATCCCCTTTTCGCTTGAACTCTAGTAAAAAGAGAAGCCGCGCACCTAAATATACTTTCAATTTCGATATGTTTTCTTTCACAAAAGGAACTTTCCTATGCCTTTTTGTGGTTGTTTTATCGCTTCTCTCTAATTATTCTTCAGCTGTGTGGAAGATGCGGTGTGTCAGAAGGGCAGCCTTTGAATAACCCGCAAAAATAGGCCGCTTCTTTTTGCCCGGTTTTTAGGCTGCACGAAATTGTGCAGAGCGCCACAGACTTGGAACAACCATACTGAAAAAAAATTATATGAATCTATATAAGAACTGATATGAAATATCCAAAAACTGATATGCGACATATGAAACTGATATGAATTATCCAAAAACCGATATGTGACATATGAAACTGATATGAAATACCCAAAAACTGATATGCGGCATATGAGAACTGATATCCAACATATGCCAACTGATATGCAGCATACAAGTTCATATGTGATTTAAAATGATAACTTATATGACTTTCATATCAGAATTTGCAATGTGTCCAATAAACATATCAGAAATACATTCATATAATTTTTTTTCAGTATACGACGTGCCGCGCGGGCAAGCAAACACGGGGCTTGGAACCGCAGTGGAGCGGCTTGATTTATTGGCTTTCAAATAATTACGGCATGAACGTTTACTTTTTACTAAGAGATTCATCCCCTGAGCCGTTCAAAATACTTTCAGAGGTATGACATTACTGAAAATAAATCAACATGTTGGGAATATTATTTATTGCTTAGGTGGTCACCGACAAAATTCGTACCTTCAAAACGACCAGTATAAAAGGCGGAAACGCAGAGCTAAGAAGTAGTTATCAGGTGTGCTGTTGTATTCATGTTTGTTGTGCCGTGTATGTGTATTGCTCAATGTATATGTTCAGCTGATGCTATTGCAATGCTGATGCTATGCTATGTAATGCTATTGCTACGATGCTATGCATGTCAGCTGATGCTATGCAAATAAAATATGTTTTATAGCACATGAATTGGGCGGTACCTAGCGCCACCTAGCCTAGCTGAAACTGATATGCGACATATGATACTGATATAAAATAACAAGTTCTGATATGAAAAAGGTGTCCAATAAATATATCAGAAATAAATTCATAAAATGTTTTTAGTAGGGTAACGAGCGACCGCCCAATTCATAATAATACTTATAATAATACTTTATTCACACTTTGGAGGGGTTGATCCAGGCGCAGAGGGTCGCAAAATGCAGCGATGCCCATACCACGGAGTCTTGCGGTCCCAACCTGGGGCCCATTATTGCACACGCAGATGTGCAAAACTAAAGTTCAAAGAAAGCAACAAAATACACAACAACAGAATATTATAACTTATAAGCGACTAGATCCCATAAATATTGCTTAGATTTGACCTTTGCTAATACCCTCCAGACTTTCAGTCAAAAGTTATACCCTGGTTGGAAGTGTTCCAGGTCTGCCCGATAGATGGCGTCCGTGTGCCAGCGGTCGCAACAGACAACGAGTCAGAGTTGGGCAGTATCGCGATTCGCGATACAAACGTATCGCGTTTTTATTCTTGAACTGCTTTTTTATTATTATTTATATTTCTGTATCGTGATACACATTTTCAATCGGTATTTGTATTTCAGTATTGGAATACATCTGCGTATTCCTTGTATCGCGATACAATCACGAGCCAGTGTATCGTGTTATAATTTTCGACAAATCATTACTGTGCGGCTGGTTTCCTTTTTTGCGTGTGTGTGTGTGTGTGTGTGTGTGTGTGTGTGTGTGTGTTTCAGGGAGATCGAGGGTATAGTGAATGCAATCATGAGGTTTTGTTATCAAGCAGACCACGGTTTGTTTCGAACATTAGGGAATTTTCGTAGACCGCGTGGACCGTAGCACGTGGAGCGAAAGCTCGCGCTGCAGAACCCAGGGATCCTGGGTTCAATCCCCACCCCTGCCTGTTTCAATCTAGATGAGCATCGTACTGGCGTGCGGTCGTGTACCACAACTGCGTGGTGCACGTTGAAGACCCCAGGCTAGCGGTTGTATCGCACTGGCTAAATTTCTCATCTACAGCGAGTGACTCGTCGCATCTTTGAAATGGCTGACCAACTACACGCTGTCTAAATATCCCCACAACCCCAATTATTTTCACAGGCAACCGGCAACCCGCAAACCCAGGATATCCCGGAGGCGTGCAGACAGGTCCTTCCGGCATAAGGCTCCCTGCCCGGCGCCTTCGGATCCATCCAAGCCCTAATTCAACACGTCGTTGTCAGTCATCGGGGTTCAAATGAGGACTTCCTCTAAATTGCTACGTGGTCGCGTTACGCCCAAGTGATAACGCTGTTTTGTTACGTTACCACTCTTCAAGCAATATTGTACCTCGTAAAGGTTTGCCCGATTTCGGGCACTGTTGCTCGGACTCGTTTAAACGGGAACTGTGTTGTCACGCAGCAAGTGCGGGGAATATTGTTGACTGTTGTAGGCCTGCCTGCGCTGCGCCGCTAGGGGAATGTTGCTTACTCTCGCGACGCGCGGGGACGGAATGCAAGCGGGTATTGTCAACGCCTCTTTGGACGCATAGGCCCTGCAATCACTAACGACTTGAGACAAACAAGGTGGTGCAAGTGGACCTTTCCCAAAAGAAGTTATGCGCTGGAATAATGAATGAATGCATACGACTGAATAAGTCTAATTGGTGGCAGCTTGCGCCGCCTAGCGGCGAAGGCACTCACGTATTTTGTCGGGAACGAATGCTGCTAGTATAGCAGACGACGCTTGCGTCGGCTGGTCTCCATACTGACTGACACAATCGGCTTGGAGAAGGGTATCTCAAAGTCAGTGGATACGCCCACCGCTAGGCTGCGCTTTTATCCAGGAGAGGTTAATTGCGACGTTGGTGTTCGCTCATTGGTTCCTTGTTGTCACTAGATGACGCTGGACTCTGAGAGGCTGTTCACCGATAATGCGATTGGAAGTGTGCTGCGTCATGTTATTGTAAAGTCGTCAGCGATTAAGGTGTTTGTCACGTCATGAGGCAGGTGAAATGAGAAACGGTGAATGGCAGAATGCCGCAGTGACGTAGCATTTTTATCGGTACCTTTGAGCCAATCTTTGTGTCTAGGATGCACTGCAAGCTGAACTGATTAAGTGGCCATGCTGCGATGGTTTTTGCCTACCTCATGTCACGAGTCAGCACTGAGGCATTGCGTTCAAGCAGGCATTGATCATGTATACAGACTCTTAATTTTTGTTGTGCTCCTCGCGGCAAAGTTAGTTGCATGACCGATGGACCACATAGCATCCCGTGCAAAAATATGCATTGGGGCAGACATTTCAATCATCTGGGTAAAGTACATACTTTAGGTTTTCCAACTGATTCTACGGATTGAATGCATGAAAAGAGTCAGTCTTTTTAGTATGCAAGCTTTTTGACATTTTGCCTCTTGTAGACCATTTCGCTTTCCTGTGGCTTTAATTACAACTTTGACCTTTATTTTTTTTTATTTTGGCAGTTGTGTATCTTCCATGTGATCAAAGTGTGTAAATACTCAGTCTGCTTATTTTGTGCACGTTTTGTGTCTTCTTTTTTTATGTTTTTTGTGAAACGTTTTTGTTCATTGTTAACAAATTTTCAACAATGCAAGGCGACGGTAAAAACCGGCCGATCAAATAATCAAAAATACGCGGTATAGGAACAAATAAATGATTTTTACGAGAAAAAAAAAGCGTCATGCGTGCTTTATTTTAGGTTTGCAGGGGACGCTTTTTGGTACGTGAAAGCAGTGTTGGACAAAATACTCGATAAAAGTATTTAAGTTAAGTTACTAAATACCTGCTTCATAAAGTATATGAAATACTACTCGGGTTACTTTCACTAAAGTATTTTGAGTAGAGCACAAACACTTAGAAATGTAATTCAATTACTTTTGAAGATACTTCCGCATTGTGTAATTCGTATCGACGTTAGTGACAACGACAATTATACAGCTGCGCAAATCTGGTTTACCGGAATGGTGTCTTAGCACGCAACAACACAAAAAGGGGGGGAGGCAAAGTATCGTAGGGCCATTTTACGCAGTCCAACAATAAGGAAAAAAACATTGTCACGGATGACAAATGATAAGGCGGAGAATAACTGAAGAAACTGAATGTTTAATGGGGCGGACTTGTTCCCGAAACAAAATAGAAGTAAGTTAGCGTCGCAGGCGTCGACGTCGGCGAAACAGCAGGATCCAGCGCTGGGCCGAGACTGACTCCGGACCGCCACTCGGAGCAGCTTTTCTACCCGCGTGGGTTTCTGGAACATTCGGCGTAGAACGTTCGGCGCGTAGAACATTCGTAACTCGATCAGAAGGACGAGGTTCCCGAATTTACGAGAATGTCAAGTTTAAAGAATAAGTAAAGGAGGAGTCCGCTCCCTGGAATCGAAACCGGAGCCTCCGCGCGAAGGCCGAGTGCGGTAATCATTCGGCCACGCGCTCGCTCGGCAACGCGCGTGGCAGTATCACTGATAGATGTTACAAAACATTTCTGGGACAACAAGAAAGAGGTCGCTTTAGCTATTGGGGAGGAAATCAGACCGTGGCGCCCCAAGTGGTTAACTTTAGAACTACATGGATAGGGACAACGAATATGACTCAGCGCTCGGCTGACATACCCGAACGCGGCATCAGCGTTCGGCTAGAGTTACTGTTCTCCGGAGAGGGGGAGGAGGGTCTCTTTTGTTACCATTCCGGCCTGCATGAAAAATGCAGCATGCAAGGTGCCCAGCTCAGCACAAAAGTCGAAGCGGGTCAAGCTCGCATCCTCTGACGACTGCTTTCGGAAGATATCCGGCACTTAACATCACTTCGCTAATTGTTACATTACACTGTGCCCCGCGCTATATTAAAGAAGATGGCATAAACATGCCCACAAGGCCCGTGGGCGTGTTCACTGGCCTTGTGTTGGGTAAACACCGAGGTGTGGGAGCAACAAACGGGTTAGGGCTCCTCGCCAATAGTGACATCGCTGAATTTCACGTCCTGCGGCGCACCTTAAAGGCCGACGACCAGTTCGCGCTTTCCACTTTTCCCTCGCTTCCTCCTCTTCCCCCTTCTACACTGTCCACCGTTGCCAGTTTCCTCCTCCCCCGTGGTGAGGAGGATCTTCTGCCTTGCAGAATCTCGAGTCTGGTCGTCGGCGTTTAACTACAATCCATATTTCCTATATGGGGAATTCACTCTAAACGAATTTAGAATACAGATATGAGTGAGTGGATGACAAAAACAACCCATATAATAGCCACGGCAGTGCTTGCCCCTTCTTCAAGTAGGTTGCGTTCAGAAAAACACTCAACGTTGGGGGACGCTTTGTTGGCATTTTGAGAGGTCATCCTGCTCGTAGTACGTTTCCTGTCCTGTTCTCTGCTTACCAATGTTCGCTTACAGACAGTGTTCGCGAAAGCAATAAGTGAAAGACTAACGACAAAAAACAAAAAACCTCGACGTTTTGCCATAGCGGGGTCAAATATACAAAAAGCAAAACAAATATGTATTTTTATATTGTGTGTGTCCACTTCTCATTTTCTTTTATTTGTTATTTTTTTTAAGCTCAAGTCTGCATTGTTGTCGTATATCCTTTCCCGGTCTGCGTTGCAGCTCAGTGTGGCAATCTTTACTTACATAAAATCACCCCTTTTGTTTGAGGATTCTTTGGGGGAAACTCTAGGAAACAAAGGCGCCTTTGGGAGGGCGAGGGGAAAACCTTCATTGTACGAACTTTTGGCTGAAATGTGAGTCGGTGGTTTCTTGCGTCGTTGGCATTCGCGGCACGAACGGACGTAGAGGTGGACAGTTCGCCACGAGGACCACAGTGCGCCTATCCTGCAGCTCTGTTACGCCCCTTGCTACGCCTATTCGTCTCCCGAGGAGCAGTTGCACGTCGCCTTTTAGAAGAACTTTCCCGCAGGCAAGTGCATCGGTCACGACGGGCACAAGAACACTCGACCGCGGCCGCAGGTTCACGTGGTCCGCAATGACTCGGACGGCGGCTGGAGTCGTTTTGGATCCCTCCGGAGGTAGGACGGGCTTTCGCAGCGTCAACCTGTTTGCTCCAAGATCGATCACGGCACCGTACTCACAGAGGAAGTCCATGCCAAGGATGACGTCTCTAGAACAGTCCTTGAGGAGGACGAACTTCACGGGACAGGTCTCCCTGTGGATGTCCACGCGCGCAGTACACCTTCCCACTTGTGTGGTGAGATGTCCACCGGCGGTTCGTATTTTCGGGCCATCCCAAGGCGTCATCACTTTCCGAAGGCGGCGAGAGAGCTTCCCACGTAAAACCCAATATTCTGCATGCTCCGGTGTCGATAAGTGCCTTCGCGTCGTCGCCGTCAATGATTACGTCGAGGTTATTGGACACCGTCGCAGAAGCGTCGCTCTGATGCGTCTCGTCGCTAGTGTGGGAGCCCTCCGACGTTAGTGGAGGATATTGGCATCGTTCGTCCTCGGCAACACCACCTTCCGGTATTGCCGCACTTAGTTTTCCCGGCGGGACACGGGAGACAGGCTCTCTCGACGGAACCGATGGACAGGTGATGCAGGAGGTCGAGGTGAAAGCGAGCGAGCTCCTCGCGGTGCAGTGGGTGCCAGAGGCGGTGGACGGCGAAGATACTCGTCGATGTCTCGTGGGCGCTCACCGTACCGTGGGCGCGGGTCATTCGGGTTGAACCCGCGCAGCTCGAGTTGTCGGTAGGGGCATCGACGATACACATGGTCGGCTTCCCCGCAGTGGTAACACAGCAGGCGTCGGTCAGCCGTGCGCCACACGTCCGTCTTCCTTGGCGCCGGGGGTTCGGCTCGGACGTGCGGAGCTAGCTCATCAGTGCGCCGAGCGTAATGCGGCGTAGGGGCATCCCGTCGAGGGGGCGCCGGGTGCTGGTACTGGCGGGTTGCGGGCGGCGGTCGTCGGGCTATGGCGGCGTAGCTTAGGGTCGGTTGCTCGAGCGGAGCAGGGTTGATAGGAGCCCGTGGTTCGATGGCTCTCTCAAGCTCTTCCCTCACAACTTCGGCAATGGACAGCGACGCCGGGAGGTCAGCAGCAGGCAGCAGTTTCTTGAGTTCTTCGCGAACGACTTGACGGATTAATCTCGCGAATCTCGTCGGTGCTGGTGCTGAACTCGGAGCTGGCCGATGCCAGAGTCGAAACGTCGTTGAGCCGATGGTAGTGGCGTGCTCGGGCCATTAGTGCCCGCTCGATGCTTGTCGCTTCGGCAATGAATTCTTCAACGGTCGTCGGAGGGTTGCGAATAAGTCCGCCAAAGATTTCGCTTTTCACGCCTCTCATGAGGAAGCGTAACTCCTTCTCGGCGATGGCTTGCGGGTCGGCGCTGCTGCTCAGGCAGAGGGTGTCTTCAACGAAACTGTAACCGTTTCGTTGGGGCCTTGAGTCCTCGTCTGGAGAAGGTTTCGGCCCGCTGCCTACGATGATGATTCATGAACGCCCGCTTCAGCTCGGTGACGCAGGTGTCCTACGACGTGAGCGTAGCCTCGTGGTTCTCGAACCAGTGCCTCACAGTGCGCTCCAGCGAAGAATAGAGGCTGTGAAAGTACTGGTCGGCAGTCCATCCGTTATGGCGTGCGACGCGCTCGTAGTGTTGGATCCAGTCCTCGACGTCTTCGTGGGTCTCGCCTTGGAAGGGCGTCGGCGTGCGAGGGGCGAAAGGCAAGTACACGACGGGGGCGGCGGCAGGGGTCTGCGACGATTGGTTGCTCATCGTCGGCTTCGTCGGCTGGTGGGTCTTCTTCGGCAGTAGACCAAACTCCGGGGGCAAACCTTGAACACGGCGGCTTCCTCGGGTCTCGGTCGTCTCCACGTGCGGTCTTTTAAAGCCAGGGACTGGGCATGCGCTGCGAGGCCTTGGAGGGGTACGTTTCATGAGCTGCGGTACCCCGCACCTCCACCAGAAAAACGTCAAGAACAAGAGCACAGACATCTACTTTGCAAGCCGTCCAACCTAAAGCCGAGCTCCGAAATCTTCCTTGTGCAATGAAACTGTCGTTCACGATAAGCCTATACCTCAATAAACCTCAGTCGGGCTGCTTGCGGGCATTGACCAGGATTCCAACCAAGTAAGACACGTAACCATGTGCCTACTACGCTTCAAAACCAGTGAGGCACCTTCATTAAAGCACCTGTATGATTATTCATGTCACCTATGTCTAAACCCGATTTCTTAACACTGCATACACACAGTTTCTGCGCACAGATGCAGTCAAAGGGATTGACATTACGCTTCGTGCTGCGATGCAATAACTTTAACAACATTATTCTAGGCTTGGTGCTGCGATGCAATAACTTCAACAACATTAATCAATCTCAAGTGAAATGTGAGCTAATCATCTTGATTTTCTGAACAGTTATTAACGAATTACTATGCAGTTGCTGGCTTGAAAAAATGGGGGCAACATGAGTACCCTCCACTGCAACGAGGTGATCTAAAATATAACAAAAGTAGTTGGGTCAACAAGTTAATATCCTGGATGTACTTGCGTGGGAGTGCATTGCGCCATGTCTTACACCTGATCATTCTCACAAGAGGTTGGAGGTTCATTATAATGTTGCCATAAGGTTCCGGGTCTTCTTCCATGGCCTAATGATAAAAAAGCATTAGGCGGTGTCAGAAACCAGTGTCAAGAACAAGAGTACAGATATCTACTTTGAAAGCATTCAAACCTGAAGCTGAGGCGTGGAATCTTTCTGTTCATGACCTCCTTGATGGTGCTCCATGACAAGGTCTGCCTCTTTTAGTTTTCTGTTGCTGCCCTACTGAAGAAATAAAAAGGAAATTAAGAGTTGCATGCTATTTTATTTATTCATCTACCTATACGACTAGTATTCCTGCAACACCAAGTAAGCTCACATTTTCTGTGCTGATTACCAGTGAGGGAAATACATTTGCATAAATGTTTATATCATTAAGATAATAGAATCTGGTAGGAAAACTTAGAAAGATATCTCTTTGGAGCCTTAGTGCACAGCGAATGTTTAGCTATGCTTTGTCTTACTTTAAACATAAAAAAGGAAATTTAGGGGTTTACGTGCCAGACCAACAAAAAAGCCTGTGGCATGCCCCAGCGGAGGATTGAGGATTAATTTAGACCACTTGGGGATCGTTTGACGTGCAACACAAATCCGAGTTGTACGGCACCTCTCCACAAGAAGCCTGTCATATTATGGGCACCTCGGCAGGGATTCGAACCCGCAGACTGGGGTCCGTAGGCCAGGGCTTTGCCTCAAAGCCGTCGAGGCAACGTTTCTTTTTTTCTTTTTTTTCTTTATTGCCATACTGCGACAAGCATACATAATACCTAGCACCAAATCGTCGTGATTACACATCCACTTAATCCAATAAAATGAATGAATGGTCACTGGCAATGTTTATGGGTCTAAAACGCCGCCTGTCGGACTGCCGCCAGGCGGTGCAAAAAGCTAAAATTCTTTAATCTTTGTCAGCCTCTCAAAAACGGGCAACCATTCCAAGTCCAGGCGCACTTTCTGGTACACGGATAATACCAAGTGGACATTCTCGATGAAGTAGAGGCGTACCGGGCGGACATCTAGATCCGCATGGCGAACTGCCATGCGACACTTCCATATGGCGTGCAGACCGAGCAACATGACGAGGTCGTAGGGGAAGACATTGTTCTCCACTGACAAGAGCCGAATTCCACGGGCCGTAAGCGGCAGGTCTTTCTTGAGCGTGCGTTGGAGCACGTCCCAAAACAGGATAGCGTCCCAATTGTCGAGGAACGCGTGTTCCACAGTCTCCGGTGTCTTGCATAGACAGCAGTTCTCACCCCACGGCACCGACATGCGTTTTCCGATCAACCACGCTTTAACGAGCAAGGTGTCGGTATGTAGTTTAAAAAAAAGGTCTTTACCGACCCACGTACTAGCACTCTTTTTACGCGGCACAGCACGTCCCGGTCTGCGCTATCCTGATACATCGAGCGGTACAGTGGGATAGGAAAGAAACAATCAAGAAGGTCTCGTGACAGTCGCTTCCGTGTCACCGTACACAAGTACTCCCTTGAAAAGCGTACACAAAGAAATCGATATGCACAGACAACCTCCTTGAGATATCCAGTGACTCTGCCTTCGTAATTGTCATAGGAAGAAACAGTGAACTCCGGCAAGTCGTTAAACAATCTTACTTGGATGACTGTGCGCAAAAAAGGGTCAACCTGGTCCCGCATAAAAAGGAATCGTGAGACTAGCTGTCTTAGAAATAGATGGGCCAAGCTAAGGCCCCCAGACCTTACGCGGCGAAAGAGGTTATCACGGTTAGTCCGTTCCCACGTTGAATTCCATATAAATACAGCAAAAACCTGGTGCATACGCTGAAGATGGACGCGAGAACAGTGTAACACCTGTAACAGGTACCACAGTTTTGCCACAAGAAACAGATTGCACACCGTGGCTCTCGCAAAAATGGAAAGATCACGGCCCCCCCCCAATTCGTCGCCTTGACTCTAATCTTTTCGGTTTCAGTTCGCCAAAGTTCGCTGTTTTCGCGATAATTATTCATAGGCACTCCCAAGTACACCCCAGGCTCGGTAGACCACTGAACGGTTTCGAACACCCGCGGAACCGCGTCCCAGTGGCCATGCCAAATCCCTAACGATTTCGTCCAGTTTACGGCGCATGCGGATTGGTCACAGTACTTCCTTGTCAGCTGAACCGCCGCCGAGCCACTGAGGCAGCTCTCACTTTAACATGAATTAGCAACAAACACTACAGGCACAACCAGACCGCTCTTGCGCAGCCGAGGCGCGATCAAAAGCAAAAACCTTATGCTTTCAGCTATTGCAGTTAGTCAAGGTGATACAGAAAGGCTTAGCTTCTTCTGGCAGAGCAAACCGACACAATCAAACATGTGTAAAATTAGGTGTTATATAGGAAACTCAAATTAGCAAGTTTGTAAATATGGCCGAACCTGATATTCGTAAGCCCTCATATCGATCAGTAGCATCAATGTAGTGAAGCATCATGAGGTTTTGCTTTCATACTTATGTGTAGGCACTTTTGAGCAGGATGGTTTAGAAATATCTTGAAGTGGGAGCTATGCGAGGCGGCATGTGTACGCAGCCTCAAATGACAGTGTAGATTGCTTTTCGTTCTTTGTAGTCCTTACAGAAGGCTATCTTTCTAGGATATATTTCAACAGTGGATCTCTGTCTAAATATATTTGAGCCCAAATATTCATTGACAATTTCTAAAACCAGTTAAAGCTCAATTAGGACTACGAGTTTGGCTAGTTGGTTTTGATTCATGGTTCAACACGGGAAAAAAACAGCTTTTCCTTGCGCATCTGCTATGTTTCTTTGTCTTTAAGTAAAATTTCGGGAGAATATGCCTTGTCTTGTGTCGGCTATTACTTTCTGTCCCTGTTTATATCGGCGTTGAACAATGAGTCAAAGCTCACTACAGGTATGAAAGGCATTCTGGGAAATGAAGGCAAGCAACTTCTTTTTATATAATGTGTTAGAATATACAGGAGATCCCTGGAAATAAAGAGCAGAGAAAATACTTTCCTACAACCCCTTTCGTGTTTTCTGTTAACTGGTGAGATTTGTGCAATTCATGTGCAGGGATATTTCCAAATGGGTGAGCATCGTTTAGCCAATTTGCCACTTTGTTAACTCCCGGTTCCTCCTCCTACGACATTCAAAACTAGTGATCTTGTCAGGTATGAACTCGAGCACATGTAGGATTAGATAAGCTTCAAATTCGTGCCATGCTCAGATTTGCAACTTATCATGGTTGTCTTCCATTTGCAAATAAAAATGTTCCAACGAGCTGTAAGTGAGGTAAACGCCGGTCACCTATTGTCTTGGGAAATGAAAGTACATGTGCAGCAGAGATTACCTGTACCGATCCGGCAAAGTTTTCTGAATGCTGGACTCGGAAGATTTTATAAAGCATGTATAAATCTAGGTAGAGGATGGGCCCGCTGCACAGAAGTGTCAGAATTATCTCTTGTTCGATGTAGGCAGTAAGGTTTGACCCTAAGCACTGGGTTCAGACTGAAATGCAGGCAAATGATGAACACTAGAGTGTTTATCAACAGGGCGGCTTCAACAACATGTAAAATCATAGGTACTAACTAGTCTATGTATTGGACATCATAATATATACATAGTTTTATGCACTGAGGAAACATTTGTGAGTGGTAGAGTCTCTTTAGAATCAGTAATTGGCAGAAAACAGCGCCTTACAGCAAGTCACCAGCCCTGCTGACTCGCTGTTACATTACATCCGGCTTGCGAAAGCCGGATGCACTCTAAAAAGGGGTGTAGACGTTACACCCCTTGTCACATATACGACACCCCAAAACTGCATTTCGACGTACAGCGCACTGACGTCGAACTGACTGCACCAACATTTGCGAGAGGGTTGCTGACGGTGCGATATAACATATTAAACAGCTAAAGTACGTATCAAAGTCTACAGGAAAAAAACACATAGGTTTTCCAGTTGGGCCTAGAAAACCCCGATAACTTTTTTTTGCAGTCAGTCACACTTACATTAACTATTTTAATGAGTTGTACGACTCGGCTATCAGGCCGCTCGTGAAATTGGGTCGGTACACCGTCAGTGCCCTGTACATCCAACTGAAGTTTTGGGGTGTCGTATATGTGACAAGGAGTGTAAGAATATACCCTTTTTTTAGAGTGTGCAATGTAGCACCAAGGGATTAGTTCAAACACTTACGTTCCAGTGCAAGAGAAGGTGGGGAAGGGAGGCAGCGTGCAGTTGGGGGCCTTGGCGGAATGTAGAGATCGTCACAGCCAGAGTCTGCATCTTCAGTGTCATTGTCAGAATCAGTGTTGCACAAAATACTCGATAAAAGTATTTAAGTTACTAAATACCTGCTTCATAAAGTATTCAAAACACTACTCAAGTTACCTTCACTGTAAAGTATCTTAAGTAGAGTACGAATACTCAGAAATGTAACTCAATTACTTTGAAAGATACTTCCGCATTGCCTAATTTGTATCGACGTCAGTGACAACGACAATTATACAGTTGCATAAATCTGGTTTACCAGAATGGTCTATTAGCACGCAACAACACAAAACGGAAAAAGAAAAAAAAGTATCGTAGGGCTATTTTATGCAGTCCAACTATAAGGAGCAGGATATAATGTCACGAATGACAAATGATGAGGCGGCGAATAACTGAAGAAGCTAAAAATTTAATGGGGCGAACTTGTGCCCAAAACAAAGTAGAAAGGGCTAGCGTCGCAGGCGTCGACGTCGGCGAAACAGCAGGATCGAGCGCTGAGGCGAGACTGACTTCAGACCGCCACTCGGAGCACCTTTTGCACCCGCGTGGGTTTCTGGAACATTCGGCGTAGAAAGCTCGGCTCGTAGAACATTCGTAACTCCATCAGACAACAAGGTTCTCGAACTTACGAGAATGTCAAGTTGAAATGATAAATAAAGAGGAGTCCGCTCCCTGGCATCGAACCCGGAGCCTCCGCGCGAGAGCCTCCGCGCGAGAACCAAACGCGGTAACCATTCGGCCACGCGCTCGCTCGGCAACACGCGTGGGATCACTGATGGATGTTACAAAACATTTCTGGGACAACGAGAAAGAGGTCGCGCTTTCGCTATTGGGGAGGAGATCAGACCGTGGCGCCCCATGCGGTTAACTTTAGAGCTACATGGATGGGGACAACAAATACAATGACTCAGCTCTCGGCTGACTTAACGGAACACGGCGTCAGAGTTCGGGCGGAGTTCGTGTTCTCTGGTGAGGGGGAGGAGGGTCTCTTTTGTTACCACTCCGGCCTGCATGAGCAATGCAGCATGCATGGTACCCAGCTCAGCACAAAAGCCCAAGTAAGTCAAGCTCGCATCCTCTGACGACTTCTTTCGGGAGAGATCCGTCACTTCACGTCACTTCACTAATTGTCGGTATTTTCCCATTACACTGTGCGCCGCGCTCTACTAAAAAGATGACATAAACATGCCCACAAGGCCTGTGGGCATGTGCACAGGCCTTGTGTTGGGTAAACACCAAGGTGTGGGGTGACAAATGGGTCAGAGCGCCTCGCCAATATTGACATCGCTGAATATCACGTCCTGCGGCGCACCTTAAGGCCCGTTCACTGTCTTGCAACCGAGTACGAACAAGAGAAACGAGATCTGTTAAAACTTCTTAAAATTTCTTAGGACGAAAGAACACACTGACATTCTGGCGCCATCTAGGCGGTGGCCCTGGAACTGTATTTCACAAGAGCGAAGGTTTTGCGGGATTTTGCGAGGTCAAATGTGCGTAATACCTATAAGAAAGGCTCGTTTATAACGTTGACAAAAGTTTTTCGAGCCAAGAAAGTAAGCATAATGCGCGAGAGAAATAGAAAATACGCCGAACCGCCAAGTTTACACTGCTACCCAATAAATGGCGCCAGTGTGTCCTCTGGTAGTAAGAGATCTTAAAGAACCCAGTTTTAAGAGGTCACAAGAGTGTGAACGGGCCTTTAGACGCATCGTTTAACTACAATTCATATTTCCTATATGGGGAGTTCACTATAAACGAACTTGGGATACGGATATCAGTAAATGGATAGCAAAGAGAACCCACATAATCGCCAACGCTGTGGTCGCAACTTCTTCAAGTAGGTGGTCGCACCTTCTTCAACTAGTTGGCACTCAGCGTTGGGGGGGGGGGGCGCTTTGTTGGGATTTTGAAAGGGCATCCAGCTTTTAGTTGGTTTCCTGTCCTGTTCTCTGCTTATCAATGTTCGCGAGAGCAATAAGTGATGGACTGACGACAAAAAGAAAACAAACAAAAGAAAACCTCGACGTATTGGCCTAGCAAAATCAAATATACAAAAAGCAAAACAAGAATGTCGTCTTTTTTGTGTTTTTTTTGTGTGTGTCCACTTTCAATTTTCTTCTATTTGTTATTTTCTTGACACTCAGGTCTGCATTATTGTCGTAGGTCGTTTCCCGGTCGGTGTTGCGCTCAGGCTGGCATCTTTACTTCCATAAAACCACACCTTTTGGAGGTTTTCCCTCGCCTACCCAAAGGCGCCACAAACGGCGCCTTTGGGTAGGCGAGAAGAAACCATTGTACGAACTTTGGGCTGAAATATGAGTCACAATCGGCAAAAAAAGACGAGCTCTATTAAAGCCACCGTAGTTAATCGGAGCTAGCAACAGGAATTGGTTGCTCAAAAGAATGTTCACGTTTGCTCGTGCCACGCCCACGCCACTTCATACCGAAAACTCGGAAAATGGCGGAATGTCAAAAATGTATTTAAGATAATGAGTACAAGATACTCGGAATTGTAATTAAAATAGAGTATCAAATACTCTCGATCAAAAGTATTTGCAAGATACCAAGATACTTAAAAAAGTATTTAAGATACAGTATCTTGAGTAGAGTATTTGAGATAGGCACGAGTCTGGTCAGAATCAAAGTATACTGGGCGTTTTCTTCTCTTCCCTCGCCTGAGTTCACCCTCACTTGCCAGATCGGACGTTTCTTTTAAGAGCTTTTCTCGTGCATTTTCATAACTTTCTGAAAAGGAAGAATAAGTATGTTCAGCTACATATTATGCGAAGGAGCAGCATTCATTCAGAAGAAATTAGCAAATCAACTCACCATACCGCCCAAGTATGAAGCAGGTGTACTTCGACCACCTCTTTCCAGATGACTCGCTTTGAATTACCAAGCTCTTTAACCTTGGGGATCTCTTTTTCGTGGCCAAAAGCAGAAGCCTCCACTTATCTATGCAATGTGTACATTGGCCACATCATCTTCTGAGAAACGGACAACTGTGAAGCTCATGTTACCTAGTACAAGAAAAATGTGTCTATTATCAGATGCATATAATCAAGGGATAATAAAAAGTCTCTAGATGATGCTGAAGGGAACTACATTGTTTTCTCACTAGCAAAAATGAAGTGAAATTGCCCTTTAGCAGCGCCTGTAAGACATATTTACATTTATGCATGCTAGATGCTTTCATTAACTTGGCCTTTTTTCAAGTATAAATTAAAAATTTTTCTGGCAATGAAGAAGAGGGAATACAGCAAACTTCCTTTCCAAAGGCATCGTTATGCACTTGGTGGAAACAGCAGAAAGTGGCCACGAATCTACCGATGACAGGTCAGAAATCAAACGGATCCCAAGAAGGAAGTATCTACATGGATGTGTGTACAGATCGGCTACCTGAAGATACTTCCTGCCAATTACCTGGGGTTCCCCAGAAACTGGAGAAAATGCAAAATTGAGGATGTCAATAATAGTTCCATCAGCCAGAATGCAAGTGTTATCCTTTCTGTCGTTCTTAAAAAAAAATCTTTCCAGGGATAACTGCCTTTCTGTACTATGGACCAACACAAATGTGAGGCAGTGGGCCACTTTCATGTAGAAGCTGAAGCACGCTGGACTCTCTTGAGCTTGTACCAGGTTGTGGAAGGGTGCCTCGTTGTTCTACGATACGATTGTACAGCTGCTCCAGTGGCCGTTCTGGTTTTCTCAACAGCTCTTTTAGACTTCCCAAGAAGTTCTCAAATGGGAAGGCACTCCACTTCTGAAACTCTCCGTGCATGCGGACATCACTTGCCAAATGAATCAGGATGTGAATGTTATGGGAAATACAGTGCGGACCGTACAATGAAGCAAAAGTTCTTACAAAGTGGATTAGCAGCCTTTCCGCATGGTCTACTAACTCTGCTGAGTGTGAGTGCCTTGGACTGCACAGTATGGTCACTGCAACGTGCAAAAGAGTAAAATTTGCAAACAAATGTTCTGGAATTTCAGAGTGCAGATAAAAGGCCCTGTGTAGAGAACTACCATTCGGAATTCAGTCGCCTTCCAACTGTTTAATTCGCTCAGGCTTCGTGGTCTTCGGTTAAACTCCGAACAGACGTACGGCTCTATCTCAACATTAGCAAGTGAGATTGCATCTCGTGCAGCACACCCGATGCGGCAGTCTTTCTCTCCTCTCAGCCCGAAAATAATCAGTTTGCGTACGGCACCCAGGCACACTAGGTGCATATAGTCCAACGGGATCTGCAGCACTAGGTCAATTGGAGGCTTCTTCAAAAAAGTCTCCTTGAGGTGGTACTCTTCTTGCGTTTCATTCCGAAAAGTTTCATTCGTCCTGAATGGGACATCGAGCTTAGGAAAGCAAATGCGGCCCTGCAGGAAGTCGCCCTCTTTTGTGCACCCCGTGCAACTGAAGTATCCGCTGTGCCCTTTTACTCCAAGAACATAGGCTTCAGCGGGTGCATTACAAACAATTGCAGCAAGCTTCACAGCCACTCTGTGGCCTTTCATGGAAATGCCTTCATTCAACACAGTGTTGATATCAGAGACAGTAGGTTCAAGAAAGGCATTTTCACACAGTGCCTTGGTCTTTCCATAGTAGACCCCTATTGGAAAAGGCTCAGATTTACCACTACAAAAGTACACATCGCGACACTGTTAGCGCGAACACGACGTCGGCGCATTTTCGCATTTTACTTCTAAATAGTATTAGCGAGCACGAAATTTTATCGCTTACATTATAGAACTAAATGAGCTCTTTCCGTAGCAGTAATAACTTGGATGACATCGCTTGGTTTCAAAAAGGAAAACGGGAAAAACCGGCGATCGCTTGTTCGCGCTAACAGTGTCGCGCTCTGTACCTCTGATCAGTTTTGGCCGTGCTATGCCGATTGGCATAGCACGGCCAAAACTGATCGAGGTACTTTTAGTAAGAGGCAAGCCATGAATGCTAACATTGATCACGAGAAGCACTGGTACCTCACTCATGTGTTTCACCACCCACCCGAGACCTTCCGCCAACCCAAAGTGGCAATATTTTCCGGGGCCCATCGATTGTATCTGCGCCTTCCTGGCTGTCCGATGCAGAGACCTGGCGCAAGCAGGAAGCGTTTTGAAACAGGAATGAGTCCGCAAAATCTTCAAACGATCTGTGAGAGCAACGTGCGAGATAGACGAGTCGATGCTCCAGGCCCTCATTTGAAGTTGCAGGCGCTCGCAGTCCCTCACATCAGACCCGCTTTCAATCGACTGTGGGCAATTTACACCAGTTTCAGGAGCCTCCAAATCAGCTAACGTTTCTCCGTATTCGTGCCCGAAATTCTGTACACACGCGTGCGTCATCTGTTCCTCTGTGTCTACTACTGCAGCATGATGTGGTCCAACAGTCTCAAGTGGCGCATGTTCCTGTGCGTCGACTTCTACATTTCGATTAGATTCGCATCTCGATGGCGCAGGAAGGATACCAGGCACATGGAAACCACTCTCATTGTATACGCCCTGGGCGTCAAATATCTCGCGCAGGTCGTTCGTCAGACCTTTTCTGACTCGCCAATAGAACGTGGTTTTCGGCACTTTGCACACTTTCTGCTCCTACGGAAAGCCCGTAGGTTGCCGCAACCACCGTACAAAAGTTCACAAAAGGCACACTTGGCGAAAGCACAGAAAAGCGCGCCAAAATAAACGGAAGTGGTAAAATGACGGGAACTGATGGTATCAGTTTCAGGAAGTGCAAACACATGCACTTCCCTTAATCATCCATCTCTTCCTTGTATCTTGAACGCACACGGTAAAGATAGAATACTTAAAAGATATACAAAAAATAACTAATTAAAATCGTAACGCCACAACGCCAGCACGAGTCTTGCGCCTTGCACCCACATAGCAGTAATCGTACTTTGGCGGTCGCTCTGGCTCTGGATAGAGAAATAGTCAAAGTCTGGTCCAACGAGGTAGAGGGGCTTAGAGTGATAAACCGGGGTTCCGGTCTGCACTCGAAAGTGACCCCATAAGGACCGCTGCCATTGTACGCAAATGTGACCACTCGTCACGTGACCAAACCAAATAAGTGACGTCACAGGAAAGATGGCAGCGCCCAGGCAGCGGCTGGCCCCAGCTGGGCCGGAGCATTGGTCGGATGATTTGTTCGTTGTCGTTCGTCTCGGCGAGTTGGTTTGAGACGCGGAAGCCGTCATATGCGGCCGGTCGAAAGCGACTTCAGAGTTCAGCGTGGTGTCTCACGTAGGCAGAACGTGAAATACGGAGGAACGGTGTGCATTTCGCTGGTGATCGACAGGGATATGGCCACGAAAGAGACAATCGGCCCTGCGTTGCACGGACCTCGGATTGATTCGGATATCGCTAGGATAAATTTTAAGGCGACGTTTCTGTGTTCTCGTTGACCATTGGAATCTTCGAGGTCTGCAGTGAAGCGTGTGCAATGTATCTGGATACACAGTTTAGCTACAGAAATTGCGTGAGTCGTGCTTGGCAGTGTGCAATCGTGGTGCCGCTTCGTTCAAATAACCGAAGGCTCACTTTGGTTGTGCGGAGCACCGGAGAGCTGTCGTGAAGCTGGTAGTTCCCGTACCGCGCCTAAATGACGCTGTGCTGCTTCCCAAATAGTTCCCGCGGAGGCGTGCACTTTCACGGAGCACAGGTGTGCGGCGCACCGAAGAGTTGCCTTTAAGCTGGTAGTTCCTGTGCCCTGCTTTAGGTGACGCTGTGCTGCTTCCTAAATTGTTCTCGCGTAGACGTGCACTTTCATGGAGCACAGGTGTTGCAGTTGATTGATCTGCTGGTCTGTCGCACGTTTCGTCGACACAAACGTTTCATCAACACTCGTTACGCGAATTGCAAGCTGTTTGAACATTTCATCGAGCGTGTTACCTACCCAGCTTATCCCTTTCACACCGATTTGCGGCGACAGTCTGCAGTGGCTCATTACCAGAAAAGTGGTCCCCCATCCATTTCAGTTCAGTTCGTCCACGGCAGTCGCCATACCCCAAAGAAGAGGATTTATTCGGACAGAATGCCACTAAAGGAATGCAGCCTCTTTAGTGGTCGGGATATACTCTCTTTTGTCAATTTTGTTATATTTTCACGGATGCTTGCTCCAGTCCTATCTTCTATCGATATATATTTACTATTCTGGAAAGTATCAGGCCATGCTCGGCTGTCATCGTATGTTCTGGGGGAGGTGGTGGGTACTTTACCCATAGCCCTTCACTCTGTGTGCACCCTGGCGGCTCCTCAGCCGAGTTGCCAGATAACGGGACACAGGTGGCAGACTATCCCGCGTCTTAAACCCCGGCGAGCCGTAAACCAAGTCCTATCCTGAGCCCGGCAGAAAAACCGCAAGACTTGCGAGTACCACAAGAACGAACCTCGCAAATATACAATGAAGAACCTGAAATCCGGGCCAGTCGCTGCTACCAGAAAAAACCAGTGGAATTCGGTCTCCTGCCAAAAAAAGAAAACCGAAGCTGACTTAGCCAACAATGACAAACCTGTAGCAGCAAACCGCGTCTGCTCCCACCATTGTTTGCATGCCCGTCGCACCTCACACTCCGACGCACTTTCACACAAGGTGTATGAAGACGTCGAGGGCTGGATTGAACAATATGACCGTGTCGCCCGCCACAATGGGTGGGCAGACAACCAGCTCCTGTAGAACCTATATTTCTCGTGGAAGAAACTGCCAGGCACTGGTTTGAGAACCTTAAGTCCTCCTTAACGTCGTGGGAAGTTTGCAAGATCGAGCTGAAGCGCACGTACGTTAGCCAAGATCGACGAGAGAGGGCCGAATTCTTGATTCTTTCCAGGACACGGCCCCAAAGAGAGCGTCCTCACTTTCGTGGAGGATGTTTTGCGCCTAATCGAGCGCCCATGCCGAACCTTATGTATACAGAAGACAAGAGGCTAAGAATCCTCATGTCCTTCATGGGAGGGACAACACCTTCGGCAGCCTTGTCCGCAACACCCCGACAACAGTCAAAGGGTTCACATCACCGAGGCTTCCAGCATTGAACGTGCACTGCATGCCCCTAGCCTGTCACCATCAACAACTTCTTGGCGTCTCGACACTCGAGTCGTCAAGCTGCAACTTCGACGCCAGCCTTCCAGGCATCCGCGACATCATCCACGACGTTGTCCAGCAGGAGATCAGGAAGCTACTTCCTGCATCAGTTGCCCGGCTTTTATTTCAATTGCCAAGATTGTTTCTGATCATGTTCGACAGGCATCTCAACCGAAGACTTCTGCAAGCGAAGCGGCATCTGACGAACAGAGGGTGACTTACGCCACAATGGCACGACGACCACCACCGGCTGCCTGTTAGTATTCAATGCCAATTCAATGAGACACCCCAATGCTGAACCATTCCCGACATCGGGTGTAGGTCCGCGCTGAACAAAGTACACCGAGGAAAACAGAGGTGTTCCGACTGGCCAACCGAAAATCACTCTGCTACCACTGCATGAGGCCGACCATGTCTACCGGAGGTGCCCGTACCAATGAATTGGCCTGCGAGGGTTTGTGCCGAACAACCCTCGACAGCGTCTCGAGGAGCGACTGCGAGACATTGAGGATTACCTTCGGCGGCCTTTGTCCCTGGTGCCGACATTAGGGAGTTTTAGAATAACGTACGCACTTTTAGCGCACGCTAGCGCTAAATTTAGTGCTTTTATTAGCGCACGCGACGCGAGACAGTTTTAGAATAGCGTTTCTCCGTCGCGACGCAAAAGCCCAAGCATCTCGCGCTTGCGACGCCACCAAGATAGTCAATTTTTATTTCACACTCGAAATGCTGTAACTTTAGAAGAAACAAGTTTTTTGGTCCAGAGTACCATTTTAGATTTGTTTAATCATGAGAATGCGACGTGAGCGGTTGACCGGTCGTGTCCACTTGCCACATCGTACCTTCGCCGAGAAATGTTCGCGCGTCGCAAGCATGAAGTTGCCGGTGATCGTTGCCAAACCGAGTACAATGTCGTCCTGTATTGAAAATCGCAGTCGCGAGGATGCCACCGACGTCGCACTCACGACGCCGGCAAAGCAGCCGCCGACATAATCCTGGAAGCCGCCATTTTTTAACTCTGCTCGAGTCGTCTTGGCTTTAGCCAACCTGTCATCACGAATGCTCTTTGGAGAAGCGCAAAGACTCTTTGCGTACGCACGCTATTTCCGAGAAATAGCGCACGCTAATATTGCGCACGCAAAGCGCAAAACCTGGTTTGCGTTCGGAGCATGCGCAGTTTCGACGACGTTATTCTTTGCGTACACAAAGCTTTAGCGTCCGCTATCCTAAAACTCCCTATTACCCCGAAGCTCCTGATCCCCATCACCTAGACGGGAGGTAAGCACGACAAAGCAGGTGAGCGGCAACGCAATGACAGTTGATTTGGTGTCGGTTGTCGTCCAAGGACAATACCTAATAATTTGCTGACACCAATTATCTGTGTCCACTCCACGAAGCACACAATTTGCAACTTTGAGGGAGAATGCCGCTGAGTGACTTGAATAAATAGAATGGTTCGTTGTTCTCAAACGTGGACACCAAGCTTTACCAGACTCCACTTTGCCACACAAGACTTACACAAGTTGCAGTGGTCGCAGGATGCAGGAGAAATCGCCATTATGGAATGGAAGTGAAATGGCTTGAATAGCAAACAAACATTGTTGCCAGCCATCAAGTCAACAGTACAGCAAAAGGCACATCCACGTAAGCAATACATGCCCGAGCTTGCTGCATTGACGCAGAAAACTACCACGATAATTTGCGTATGAAAAGCCAGCCCTGCAGCTTCAGCGCATCAGATGTCAGTGGCGGCACATAACATAAGATTAAAAGACCAAACTGAACACCGACGTGCCAGGAGCGTCATCTGACAATAAGGAGCACAGGTACAACGACTGAACGCCTTACACGAGACTTACGCAGAAAGAACTCGCTATGGAACCATTTGCTAAGAATCAATAATTATGTAATCCAGTGTAAAAAAACATATTTTATACACTAACCAAATAAACATATTTCCGCTCGCCTTTACGCCTTATTGTCTATACACCAAGAATTGTGTTCATTGCACGTGCTGGACCTTTTGGGGACACTCGCATCTCTAATCCCTCAATATTAATTAATGGGACATACCAAACTAGCAGACTTGTTGCATGGAGCTGCACTCGTTTCACTTCTCCTGAACATGGGGTGCATTCGAAAACCAACTCCAGAGATGTGAAAATGTTATTTATTAATTTATTCCCTCCAAGGGCCTTTATAGGTATTGCAGACAGGATACTTAAGAGTACACACATGATGATGACGTCAAAGCACACTGACATTAATGAGCACAAAACAGGCCCAGCTACCGAAAATATATATTACACTCGTAAGAAATAATTATTGCTGCAACTTGTTAATTGCAAAAATAAACACACCACTGAGCATCTAGTTTAATAGTATGTGCTGATGCCTTGTTATATAACAGGACACTTCCTATACGTATGACACAATAGACCCTTTGCGAAATCCCATCGAGCAACACAACTGTCACCATATTTTTCGGCGTAAAGCACACGAATGGGCCCCAGTTCACGTCGAACGCTAATGCAGCATTCGAGTCCATTAGGCGCTGAGCCAAGTTCACAGTGATGGCTGTCATAACATTCTTGTCGAACAAATGCCCAAAGTATGAAGGCCTTGGGATATTAAAGTAGTAGCTACTGTAATTTGTTTCATCACAATTTGGTAAACCGCCAAGGCTACAGTCTCGGCCAGTCAGTATGCACGTTGGAGAGAGGCACATGACAACATATCATCAGAGTGCTCATTTGTACAGCTTTGTTACACACCTTCACTCCGTCTCTCTGATTGGCTTGAGCGGGCTGTGGCGGTTGCCCTTTTCCAAGTTACGGTGAAACAAAGAATAGGTGGCCCACACTTTTGAAAAAAGTCTATTGAAGAGACTGAAAGGGGTGGTGGTCAACATTTTTCAACAAGACTGTTCTTTGGGCAAGGGATGAACACAAATATGAGTCATATTGTCCAGGTAATTAGAACAAGTAAATAATATACCGATAATACAATGCAAGACAAATTGTTTACAGATAAAAACAATTGACTTGACTTGACTTGACACCTCGATGAAACAAATTATTGCTGCAATAATCCTGAAAGAGCGAAATGTGCCGTTAGTCTTCTATTTCCGAGTTGCATTACATCTGACGAATTGCTGATATGTGTGGTTCTACCTCTAAACCTCTAAAGAGTGGGGCTGCATTTTTTTTAAGATTCTAGATGTTAGAATGATAGATTAGACAATTGTCTAAGAGGAGTACGATCGTACTCGTAGAAGTTACAGTGGACTATTGATACCGATCGGCAGGATAAAGACCCTGCTAATACTAATTTCTAAGGGACGTCGGATGCAACATTTTGTGCACTTATCAATCAAGGATGCGAAGACTTGCTGTATTCTGAGTTCCAAGGAGACAAATAAAATGTTTTATGATCATAATTAATGAACGTTTTTCCGAATGATTAGTTCGAATGCTTTGTAAGAGTTTGCAGTGCAAGTCAATTAAGCAAACGCCAGCTTTTCACTTCAGAAAAGTATTGCGATCCAATGTAGAACCGTCGATAAGCACAAAGGTTAAAGATCGCAGATTCTTCCTCGTTAAAAGTTGCTATGCTGATTCGGTGACGCAGGGCTGAAACAACTTCCCCTAGGCCCTCACGCGATGTATACCTTTCGCTTCGATTCTCAGACATTCCAACGTTTAAACGAAGCTAGAAAAATGCGAATATGTTATGCTGGAAGTTTTATCGTAAAATTGTTGATTAGTACAAAACGTAAAGGTAGCAGGAGCTTCCTCGCTAAAAGTTGCTGTGATTAGGCCGTTACATAGGGCTAAAATGAATTCCCCTGGGCACTACGTCCGACGCATACATTCGCGTCGCTTCTCAGACATTCCAACGTTGAAACAAAGCTAACAGAATGCGAAAATTTTATGCTAAAAGCACTCAAAGTTCTATCGATCCTCGAACACATCCGGGAATCCGAGCACCGGTATGGTGATATGGCTGATGCTGTCTCACATGTGTTAATATCCAGATGATCCAGAGCGATCTTGCGCAAAAAAGGGTATAAAGTCTCATTCCTTCATAGTTTCACATTATACCTTTGTCAGCGAGCACGGAGAAGCCCGAAGTCGGCGGAAAGCAGCTGCACATCAGGGCTACCGCGCACCGAACAAACTCGCATCCGCCAGCTTGAGCGCTGCCATCTTACCGGTGACGTCACGGCTCTTGGGAGGTAACGTGACGAATGGTCACATTTGCGTACAACATGGTGGCAACCGGGGGGGGGGGGGGCACTTCCGAACTTCCGGTTTATCACTCCAAGCCCCTCTACCTCGTTGCTCGTTGGTCTGGTCCAACATTACTTTGGTCTGGTCAAAGGAAATAATTGGTCATGGATAACTCCCTCCCCCCTGTATTTAGTAATGGGCGGTAGCTTGTGCCACCTGGCGGCAAAGCCTGACTGACTGACTGATGCGATCGACGTGTAAGGCTATTAGACTATTTAAAACGTTATTGCCGGGCGATTTTTTTAATAAAATATAATTTTTGGAATGCTTTTTGGTACCATAGTTTAGAAGACAAAGTGCCTGCAATTCAAATACCCTGGCTAAATTTTTTTTCTGTTTTTTAGAGCGCAGCTTTTTGGCGCCCGTTCCCAGCTTGAGTGGCGTCGCCGTCGGCGTAACCGCGCAGTGCATTACGGGACGCTTGACGTCACTGATGATGTCATCAGTGATGATGCGGATGCCGATGACGTCATCGGACCCCGCATCGTCATCGTCATCATCACTGATGACGTCATCGTCTCGTGCCCCCCCAGGTCACGTGACCCCCTCCCCCCGAGGTCACGTGACCCCCCAGCACCCTTCCCTCCTCCTCCTCAAGAGCTGCGCTCTAATTCGGCGTTACAGGGAGTTGTAAACGGCTTTCATTTTTAACTGACTTTTTAATTAAAAATGAAAAGCCGTTCACAACTCCCTGTAATGCCAAATTAAAGCGCAGCTTATAATGCAATTAAATGCAAAAGTGCAAGCGAGCTGGACAAGAATTGATAAAACCCGTTTGCTCTACTGACGTCTAACCCCTGGATAGCTCAGTTGGTAAAGCGCTCTCCTGTAATGGAGAGGTCCCGGGTTCGATACCTGGACCAGGCGGATTTTTTCGGTCGCGCACCAGTCACTAGCTGTGTTTGGAGATTCGTGTTTGTCCCTTGTCCCTCTTGTTTCACTTCTCCAGGGATTATTTTCATTTAGAGCGCAGCTCTTGAGGAGGAGGAGGGAAGGGTACTGAGGGGAGGGTATACCCCTTTTCCTTCCTCCTCACCTCCTCATCCTGTCTGCTACTCCTCCCTCCGAGCGGCGTCGCCGCGTCGCCTCATGGGGGTAACGTGATCTCACGGGAGTCACGTGACACTTGTGAAATCACGTGACGATGACGTCATCGTGATGACGACATAGTCATCATCACTGGTGACGTCATCGTCACTGTTGACGTCATCAGTGACGTCACCAGTGGCGTCACGCGTCCCATAGTGCACCGCGCGGTTACGCCGACGGCGACGCCGCTCAAGCCGGAAACGGGTGCCTAAGAGCTGCGCTCTAAATACTGTACTGTATTTATTATGCTGTATTTAAAATAAATCAAGACCCAACGCTCCTGTGTCACCGGACAGTGTCTTGTCTGGGACATTTTAGGGATGCTCCCAGCGGGCATGTCCAAAGGACAACTAGGGGACATCCCCAAGGCAATAATACCAATAATAATAATAATAATAATAATAATAATAATAATAATAATAATTTGTTCATTTAATGTGCCCAAAAACAACCACGCGGGTCTTCACATCGGTGCACACAAGACAAAAAGAAGAAACACAGCGCACGCATACCTTCAAATGTACAAATTAGCATGACTACAAACAGGTCGCACGCTTCACACAAAATGTAATAGAGTTTCAACTTTCAACTAGACTTGCCAAGTTCCGGCGAAAAACTGGGAGATCTGTGAAGATGTTTAAGCAATATGGGACTTCGCGGTATTTCTGGGATCTCCATGGGATCTTGTATGTTGTCTGGGCAGAAACAGCGAAGTTCTGGAGCAGTGCCAGCAGCGCTATACGCACACTGAGTAAGATGGCCGTCTCCGGATTGCGGGACCCACGCGGAACCACGCGGAACTGTGCCGACGTTTTTGACGTTATGGAAATCGCAGACACTGCTTCCAGGACACGCAGGTTTTGCTGCCGGGCGCCTGGGTGCCTTCTGTGCTGAGTTCGGTTCTGTTTTTCGATGCCGAGTGCCAACCGGCAATCAACGTGCTTCCGTATTCCTGCGTGTCAGCAACATAGCTGCAACATCGTGATGGCAGTGTTGTGCGTTGTAAACAGAAGGCTGAAATTATCGCCGATGTGACCGTGTGTTCGAGTGTCAGTGGTTTAACAACAAGATGAGATGACGTAAACTTTCGGGCATTGATGCCGCTGGTCGGGCCGTTATCGGAGGGGGCGGTGTGTCGCAGGTTGACATTCCGCTTTACATTAAAGAGTTTAAGACCCCTTGAGGGATTAGGTGCAATCGATTGACGTGCGGATTGTCATGTTAGAACGCTGGTCTGAACCGTAAGCTCCTATCGTACAGTGGCCAATGTGACTGTCGGTTGTTTCCTCTTCGAGAGCGATGGCGCTCTGGGAGGAGGACTGAACTGTACAAAATATGACGGAAAGTACGTAAATTCACAGTTTGGAATTGTAGCATTAAAAAAATAATAAAAAAACCTAATATACTACGGTTTCTGGAGAAACTGCCCTTGAAGCGGCCCGCTGGGATGAGCGCTAGAAGTTTTCGAGTTTTACCGGGCACATAATACGCTTTTAACATCAGGAAATACTGGTGAGGCGCTGTCACCTTTTCAGAATTGTCCTTCAGCAAATCAGAACAGACACGGTTCTGAGTTATCTTCTCGAAAAAAGTTTGATAAGAAATCTTCCGACATATAATGTGCAAGAGTCGTCAATTACACTTGATTTGTGTTCGACCTAAAATGCATAATAATTTTTTTTTCATTTGGACATCGCCTGGTACGGTACTGCTTAGCGTTGTTAGAGGCGGGGTTTATGCCGCACGTCCGGGAGCTTCCTGGCTCGTGACGACGACCATTCCCCGAAGTGAAGAACCCAGGGGTCCAGTGGAGGTGGGAGAATTGGTAACGTAACGAACGGTTTAATTACATGGTTGCGATACAGTCGTCAAATCCGAGAGAACTCCGGAGCAGCCTCGCGCTCCGCCTTATATAGGGGTCCGTTTTCTCCCTCACTCCTCGCCAGGGCAGCAAGTGCGCAGCAGCAACCCGCCGTCAAGTGCGTCGTAGCAAGGTCCGCCGCGTCGTAGCCAGAAGTGCGTCGTAGCCAAAGTTCTCCGCAGTTAGGCCAGGCCTCTCTCCCCTTCCGGAGCGCACCAAGCCGCACGCACGCACACACGTCCCGTTGACGTCACGGGCGCGTTGAGACCTGTCTCGGCAGGCGCAGACACGTAGGCGACGGTTCCGTACTCGTCGGGACTCGTTTCGCGTAGACCCCGTCCAGCAGGCGACGTTCCCGGACAGATCATGACTCGTTTCCGCAGCGTTGAAACTCGCAAGAAGGTCGCCGAAGGTTCCATTCTTAACAGCCCCTCCGGGGCCAGGGAAACCTCGAATGGCCGGTGGTACAATCGCTGGCCTGAAGAGGTGGGCTGGGAGTAGGCCTTGAGAAGACGCTGCAAGCACCAAACAAACTCCCAAACCTCTCACAACGGAGGCATCAGCGGAAACGTCCCCCACAACACCCCGCCACACAGCAGTCAAACGCTCGGAATTCGCCAGAGACCCGCCAGACTGGACTACAGATTACAAAAATTTGCAAAAAAGCTACAAATTTAAAATCTTAGGACAATTGCGGGTATCGAGACCCGCTGTCGCCAAAACACAACTCATTTTTGCCAAAGAGGTCACTATGAACAAAATACAAAAGACAAAAACTTTTCGCAATTTGTGAGGTCTTTTGGGGGTTTTAACGAAGTGCCCTCACTTTGATCCTCATTCCCGTGGATGACGGAGACCTCTGAGATCATCACTCCCGCTTTTGGTGATATCAGAAAAATCTGCTCAACCCATCGGCATTGCCATTAAATTTGCCTTTCCTGTTTCTTACGCTGAAGTCATAGTGATCGATTTTCCCGTGATTTCTAGACGTGAAAATGCGGTCCTTATAGCGCCGAAAAAACAATCCGCCTTTTTCATGCCCCGTCACATTGGTCCTAGCAATCTCCTGAGCTGTACCGCGAAACCCTGACACACTAGGGTCGCTCTTCTGCTCGACTGTCGAAGACGCTCTGTCTACTCGCAGCAGACGATCAAAGTTACGTGACGTCGGAGCTACGAGAGATCTTTCACTGATCCCGTCTTCCTCCGCCTTTTCCGCCGGTTCGTTGGGACGGCGTACACTTTCTAGTGCTACGAGGTCAGGCTGTTCTACAACCTGGTCCCTCTCATCCCGTTTCTCTGCCTCGAGCTCTGGGAGTGCCTGCTCCCCGACAGCTGCCTCTGGCTCTGGATCACTCGTCAACAAAGGGGCGAGCTGACGCGATTTGAACCTCGTACATGACTGAACTAGTCCTTCTCCCAGATGTTGACCCCTCTCGCGCAGCAGGAAATCTGACCGGTTAGAAAACAAATAAGGATACTCCAACGGGACTGTTTGCGAGACAGCCGCCTCTGTCACTAGCTCTCCGAACGGGCCAGTTATCCTTACCGTCGCCATAGGCAGACAGACACTGTGCTTTTCGAGCAGCTGCTTGATCCAAACTACCTTTCCAGTAAAATCGGATGTCGTTACATACGACGGATGAACAACGTCCATTGTCGCTGCACTGTCACGAAGCACCCTGCACGGCTTTCCGTTTACCTGGAGCTCGTGAAGATAGGGACGAAGGAGCTCCAGGTCCTCGTCACTACCGGTCACGGTCGAGAACACAACCCGCGGTTTCTTACATCTGGCCGCTATGTGTCCCGGCTCCTGACAGTTGTAGCACAGGAACGGCTTCCTAGCCTCGAACTGCCCTGTTTGGCTTTTCCGCGCCTCGTCTCCGTTCGAGTGTTCTGCGCTCTTTTCTGGGACCTTTTGTCCTGCTTCGGGCTTCTCGGGCCCGTTTTCTCGCGAGCCGTTTCCCTGTCGGAAGGTCTTGCGCTCATCGCTCCGGCCGGGTTCGCTTTCCTCTCCGCTCAGCTTTCTACGCGTTGCGTACTCTTCGGCTAGCTCAGCGGCCCTTTCGACAGTGTCGACTCCTACCCTGTCCTGCACCCAGAGCTTGACTGACTGCGGAATGCTACGAAAGAACTGTTCGAGGCACACACACTCGACTACCTTGTCTCGGCTTTCGTACACTTCCTCGCTCTTCAACCATTCTATCAAATTGGTTGTAAGCCCGTAAGCAAATTCCGAGTAGCCCTCGCTGCTCTTTTTGGATGCGTTTCTAAACCTTTGACGGAACGCCTCGGCAGAAAGGCGGTACCGTTTCAAAAGGCTGGACTTCACCTTGTCGTAGTCGTCCGCGTCTCCAGCACTAAGGCGCGCGACAACCTCTGCGGCCTCACAGGGCAACAAAGTCAAAAGCCGTTGCGGCCACGTTTCTGGGGCGAAGCTCAACTTCTCACATGTCCTCTCAAAGTTCACTAAGAACAGGCCCACGTCTTCCCCAACTTTAAACGGCTGCATGAGCTTCTTCATTTGATACGACTCGGTCTCACTTGCTCGTACCGGAGCCCCAACTCTACTGTTCTGCGAGTTTAATCGCTGTTGTTCAATTTCGAGTTCTAGCCTTTTCAGCGCTCGCTCCTCTGTCGCAGCCTGCGCTCGTTCCTCTCTCGCTGCAGCCTGCTCTCGTTCCTCTCTCGCTGCAGCCTGCTCTCGTTCTCGTTCCTCTCTCGCTGCAGCCTGCTCCCGCTCTCGTTCCTCTCTTGCTGCACCCTGCGCTCGTTCCTCTCTCGCTGCAGCCTGCTCCCGCTCTCGTTCCTCTCTCGCTGCAGTCTGCTCCTGCTCCTCTCTCGCTGCAGCCTGCTCTCGTTCTCGTTCCTCTCTCGCTGCAGCCTGCTCCTGCTCCTCTCGCTGCAGCCTGCTCTCGTTCTCGTTCCTCTCTCGCTGCAGCCTCGCTCTTAGCGTTCAGAAGCAGTTCCCACGCAATTTTAATTTCCTCTACTTCTGCGCTCTCTGAAATCGCTTTACTGATCTCAGATTTCTTCATCTTTTGCTCCACCTCCACACCCAATTCTTCACACAAACAGAATAAATCTGTTCTCAGTAACCTCATTAGATCCATGATCGCTGCTTTTTAGCTTTGGCTTTGCTCTAAAGCTTGTCGCGAAGTTGTACCTAAACCTAGCGCACGAGTCAAACACTAAGGATTCCCAGCAGTTCAAAATTAATTACCCATAATCTGAAGCCTGGCGAATCTCAAAGCAAAGTCCAAACGCTCACCCGCAGATGTAGCACGATGTCGCATGGTCCGATCCCAACCGCTGCCAACCAGTTGTTAGAGGCGGGGTTTGTGCCGCACGTCCGGGAGCTTCCTGGCTCGTGACGACGACCATTCCCCGAAGTGAAGAACCCAGGGGTCCAGTGGAGGTGGGAGAATTGGTAACGTAACGGACGGTTTATTTACATGGTTGCGATACAGTCGTCAAATCAGAGAGAACTCCGGAGCAGCCTCGCGCTCCGCCTTATATAGGGTCCGTTTTCTCCCTCACTCCTCGCCAGGGCAGCAAGTGCGCAGCAGCAACCCGCCGTCAAGTGCGTCGTAGCAAGGTCCGCCGCGTCGTAGCCAGAAGTGCGTCGTAGCCAAAGTTCTCCGCAGTTAGGCCAGGCCTCTCTCCCCTTCCGGAGCGCACCAAGCCGCACGCACGCACACACGTCCCGTTGACGTCACGGGCGCGTTGAGACCTGTCTCGGCAGGCGCAGACACGTAGGCGACGGTTCCGTACTCGTCGGGACTCGTTTCGCGTAGACCCCGTCCAGCAGGCGACGTTCCCGGACAGATCATGACTCGTTTCCGCAGCGTTGAAACTCGCAAGAAGGTCGCCGAAGGTTCCATTCTTAACAGCGTAGTGAAGTGAAGTGAAGTCAGTCAGCCACCCAAATGAGGCGACTGGCCTCGATCCTTTAATGGACGTCACACTGAGATGATTGCACAAACCCGTGTCGATAATACGTTCATAGGCCTGTAGTACTCAAGTTTTGTCCAGCGCCTCTAGGAAATAAAATCAAATGCGTTTAGGTCGCGTTCTGGTTTCTGAAAGAAGACAAGAACAAAAAGCTGAATGGCAAGTATCTTTAGCTTTCGGACAGAATGCTAAAGGCGCGAGTTGTAGTTTTTCTTTGTTAATTTTATGTATTTCTGTCAAGAGTCTGTTAGCGCCACCAACGCACCAGAAAGCATAGTGGCAGAGAACAATGCTAATAAAAGAAAAAGAGGTAGTGTGATGCAGACCGTCAGCTGGTTCGGACGTGTGTTCTTTTCTTCCCACACTCGTAACAAAATGGCGACGAGGTAAAAGAGGACCATGCCGACGTTCGGCAGGATCGAACCGTTCGAGGGGGAGGCGACGAATGGCCTGCATACGTGGAACGACTCCACGAATTCTTCTTTGCCAACGATGTTCCTGCTGCAAAGACGAGATGCATTTTCCTGAGCTGCTGCGGCCCGAGGACTTACTCTGTTCTTCGGAACCTAGTGAAGCCGCAGGCACCCCAAGACAAGACCCTCAGCGAGATCCTGGCCATTCTCGGCAAGCATCACGCCCCTACGCCGTCCTCCGTGGTTCAGCGCTTCCGCTTTAATTCAAGGGTTCGTTCCGAAACTGAATCTGTGAGTGACTTCATTGCAGCGCTGAAGAGCTTATCGGAGCACTGTGACTACGGTGCTGAGCTGGAGAAAATGCTACGAGACAGAATAGTTTGCGGCATAAACGACGCCGCGATTCAGACTCGACTTCTTGAAATTCCGGACCTCACCTTCGAGGTTGCTGTTCAAACTGCACGCGCCATGGAATCTGCAAAGAAAGATGCTGGTGAGCTCTGTCGAGCTCAATCTAGTACAAGCGTTCTTTCCACGCACCAGATAATGCACGCGGCGAAAGACACATCGTGTTATCGCTGCGGAGACAAAAGCCACCTGGCATCTCAGTGCCGACACATCCATTCTACGTGTCACTACTGTCAGAAGCGAGGGCACCTTTCTGTTGTGTGCAACTCGAAGAAGAGTGGGAACCCGCCCAATTCGAAAGTTTCCGGAAGAGCTCGTCGGGGTCAGTCAAGGTCAACTCCATCTGCTCGGGTGAACACACTTCACGGCGACATGTCCCCGCAAGATCTTTGTCAGGTTGTGGAAACTGACGCCTACGACATGTGGCACCTGGGTACAGCATCAACAGTACCACCTTTTCTGGTCACCGTTGAACTCTTCGGTAAACCAATTTCCATGGAACTAGACACCGGAGCGAGCGTTTCGGTGATGCCTGCAGAGAAGTTTCAAGCAGAATTCCCCAATGTCAAGTTGGATTCCTCGAGCGTCCTTCTGCGAGGATTTTCTGGAGGCCTCGAGCAAGTCAAAGGCAAGGCAAATGTCAACGTCAGTTACAGAGGCCACAGTGAGGTTCTTCCGCTGTTCATCACCTCTGGTACTTCACCTACGTTGCTTGGTCGCAACTGGTTTCAAGCTTTGGGCCTGAGCCTCAAAGGACTTGAGCCAGTGAACAACCTTTCTAATGTTGCGGACCTCATAGGTCAGTACTCTACAGTTTTCGAAGAAGGTTTGGGCACCTTCAAGGGGATTTCTGCGAAAATCCTTGTGACTCCAGAGGCTCCGCCCAAATTCTGCAAGCCCCGTCCACTGCCATTTACATTACGTGATAGAGTCACCCAAGAGCTCCAGAGACTACAACGTGAGGGTGTCATTGAGCCAGTGAAGACATCTGACTGGGCAGCTCCCATCGTTCCTGTTCAAAAGAAGGATGGCCGAGTGCGGATATGTGGGGACTTCAAAGTAACAGTCAATCCTGTGTCTCTTCTAGAGACCTATCCAGTTCCACGCGTCGAAGAACTGTGGGCTGTTTTGTCAGGGGGAACCAAGTTCACAAAGCTGGATTTGCGAGATGCGTACCAGCAAGTGCCCCTGGCTGAAGAGTGTCGCAAGTTCGTGACCATCAACACCCACATGGGTCTCTTCCAGTATACAAGACTTCCGTTTGGAGTTTCTTCTGCTCCAGCAATATTCCAACGAGAAATGGAAAATCTTTTCCGAGGCCTACCAAGAGTAGCGGTACTACTTCGACGACATCATTGTCACGGGAGTTGACGATCAAGACCACGTGAAGAACCTCAAGTCCGTTCTTCAGAGGCTTCAAGATGTTGGCCTTAAGGTGAAGTTGGAGAAATGCCAATTTTTCAAGCCTGAAGTAGAGTACCTTGGCCATGTCATTAGCAAGCAGGGACTCACTCCAAGCCCAAACAAAGTGGACGCGATCGTCAACGCTCCTGCTCCTTGCAACGTGAAAGAGCTTCAAAGCTACCTTGGACTGCTCAACTTTTACCGACGTTTCTTGCCAAACATTTCGTCTACGTTACGGCCATTGCATCTTCTACTGATGGCAGGCAAGAAATGGTCGTGGGGAAAGGAAGAAGAGCAAGCTTTCGTTGAAAGCAAGAAACTCATGACAACTGCACCCGTTCTTGTGCATTACGATTCAAAGAAGGATCTCCTACTCACCTGCGATGCTTCGCCCTATGGCGTTGGTGCTGTGCTGGCACACTTCGGAAGTGATGGAGTGGAGCGACCAGTAGCGTTCGCTTCAAGACGGCTACTTCCTGCTGAACAGAACTACAGCCAAGTGGACAGAGAAGCTCTGGCTTTGGTTTTCGGTGTAAGCAAGTTCCACCAATACCTTTGGGGAAGACCGTTCACAGCAGTGACCGACCACAAGCCGTTGCTCGGACTGTTGAACTCCGACAGAGGCGTGCCATGTCAAGCGTCTCCACGAGTTACAAGGTGGGCGCTGACCCTTTCGAGCTACCAGTTCAAGCTAATCTACAAGCCTGGAAGGATGGTAGGCCATGCCGACGGCCTGAGCAGGCTGCCTCTTCCAACGAACGACGTGCCTGATTCGACGCCAGCCGACGTGTTTATGCTTGACAGGGCCTACCCTGATGCTCTATCAGCTGCAGCTATTTCTCGAATGACAAGGAGAGACCCCGTTATCTCTCAGGTTGTCCACGCTGTCCTCACCGGAACGCCGCTGCCAGTGGGAGGAGACTACATTCCATTTGCTGCAAGGTACAATGAACTCAGCCTGCACGAGGGCTGTCTCTTGTGGGGATCGCGTGTGGTTGTGCCCAAGCTCATGCAGGCACAAGTCCTTCAATTACTGCATGCTGGACATCCTGGAGTGGAAAAACCAAGATGATTGCCAGATGCCATGTCTGGTGGCCTGGAATTGACAGCGCCATCACAGACCAAGTAAAGAACTGTGCTACTTGTCAGACATATCACAAGTCACCTCGTGGCATCCCAATTACTCCTTGGCCGTTTCCCGACAAGCCCTGGTCTAGGCTTCATGTAGATTTTGGAGGCCCCTTCATGGGCCATTACTTTCTCGTCATGGTAGATGCTTTCTCCAAGTGGGTGGAGGTTCATCCTGTTCCTTCACCTTCGACAGATGCTACCATTTCTGTTTTTAGGACAGTTTTCGCCCAACATGGACTGCCTGACATCATCGTCTCCGACAATGGACCAGCGTTTGTCAGCAGCCAATACGCAGATTTTTTAAGTCGGAACGGAATCCGTCGAATGCTGGTTCCACCGTACCACCCCGCCTCCAATGGAGCAGCAGAGCGAGTGGTACAAACAATCAAAGACAAGCTAAAGAAAAGCGCACCAGGCGACTTCAAGACCCAGGTGGCCAGAGTACTTTTTCATTACAGAACGACGCCGCACGACTTGACAGGCCGCGCGCCCTGCGAGTTGCTTATGGGCAGGAAGATAAAGACACCTTTGGACTTAATGCATCCAAGCCTGAAAACTACCGTTCAGTTTAAGCAACTCAAGCAGAAAATACATGCTGACCAAGGTTGCCGTCGGGTATCACTGATGGAGTCCGGGACAACAGTATACGCAAGAAATTTTAGACCCGGACCACCTTGGGTAGCCGCTTCCGTTGTTGGACCAGCGAGTGCCTCTTCTGTTCGGCTCAAACTTCCAGACGGAACATCTTGGCATCGGCATGGTGACCATCTTCGACCAAACACCATGCAACAGCCACCGCAGCCAGAGACCCATCCTCAGGAACAGTCTTCTGTGCTTCAACCGACGGAGCCGACTTCACAACCGACGGAGCCGACTTCACAGAGCCAGGCTCGACCCGAGGAGCAGTCTACATCGACAAAGGAAACCTGCCCTCCAGGGAATCCAAGCATGGTCGACACACCCGTCATGGTTGAACCGAGTCCCGTTGCTCCAAGACGGAGTGCAAGAGACAGACGGCCCGTTCAGCGTTACTCCCCGTGAGCAACGAGCGAACACTTTAAAGGGGGAGGATTGTTAAGAGTCAGTTAGCGCCACCAACGCACCAGAAAGCATAGTGGCAGAGAGCAATGCTAATAAAAGAAAAAGAGGTAGTGTGATGCAGACCGTCAGCTGGTTCGGACGTGTGTTCTTTTCTTCCCACACTCGTAACACTTTCTTTAGCTTCGTTAAACGTTTGGTTAGCGCGCAGGGACAGACACTTGTAGGACCCTTCCTTCTGCATAGTGGAACACTACGTTTTTTCAGCCATGCCTTACATGGTCACGCCTAGCGGACCCTGCAGCTGCACCTCACTCTAGCATCTTTGCAGACGCTCTCTGCCCCCCTCCCCCAGACACAGGGAGCGGACCCAAGGGGGGGGCCGACTTTGGGCAGACGGGGCGGCCGCCCCCTCTGCCCAAAGTCGGCCCCCCCCTTGGGTCCGCTCCCTGTGTCTGGGGGAGGGGGGCAGAGAGGCGTTCCTGCAAAGATGCCGTGTGGGTGCAGCTGCAGGTCCCGCCAGGCGTGACCATGTAAGTGCGTGGCTGAAAACAGAACATGGTGTTCCACTATAGAAGAGAGGGTCCTACAAGTGTCTGTCCCTGCGCGCTAACCAAACGTTTAGCGAAGCTAAAGAAAGTGTTACGAGTGTGGAAAGAAAAGAACACACGCCTGAACCTGCGGACGGTTCAGCGGCGTATCACACAACCTCTTTTCTTTTTGCTACATTGCTATCTGCCACTATGCTTTCTCGTGCGTTGGTGGCGCTAACAGACTCTTAACACTCTTCCCCCCACCCCTTTGCAAGTGTTCGCTCAGCTGCTCGTGGAGTAACGCTGAACGGGCCGTCTGTCTCACCCACATTCCGGTCTTCGGGCCAGCGGGCTCCGGTTCAACCAGTGGCGGG
>JAZHYW010010141.1:0-16236 GCA_037355805.1 Ixodes ricinus | reverse complement strand
CTTATTTGCACTGTAGGAGGTCAGGGAGCCGTGAAGCTGTATTTTGTTAACTGTTCTACTTATTTGCACTGTAGGAGGTCAGGGAGCCGTGAAGCTGTATTTTGTTAACTGTTCTACTTATTTGCACTGTAGGAGGTCAGGGAGCCGTGAAGCTGTATTTTGTTAACTGTTCTACTTATTTGCACTGTAGGAGATCAGGGAGCCGTGAAGCTGTATTTTGTTAACTGTTCTACTTATTTGCACTGTAGGAGGTCAGGGAGCCGTGAAGCTGTATTTTGTTAACTGTTCTACTTATTTGCACTGTAGGAGGTCAGGGAGCCGTGAAGCTGTATTTTGTTAACTGTTCTGCTTATTTGCACTGTAGGAGGTCAGGTAGCCGTGAAGCTGTATTTTGTTAACTGTTCTACTTATTTGCACTGTAGGAGGTCAGGGAACCGTGAAGCTGTATTTTGTTAACTGTTCTACTTATTTGCACTGTAGGAGGTCAGGGAGCCGTGAAGCTGTATTTTGTTAACTGTTCTACTTATTTGCACTGTAGGAGGTCAGGGAGCCGTGAAGCTGTATTTTGTTAACTGTTCTACTTATTTGCACTGTAGGAGGTCAGGTAGCCGTGAAGCTGTATTTTGTTAACTGTTCTACTTATTTGCACTGTAGGAGGTCAGGGAACCGTGAAGCTGTATTTTGTTAACTGTTCTACTTATTTGCACTGTAGGAGGTCAGGGAGCCGTGAAGCTGTATTTTGTTAACTGTTCTACTTATTTGCACTGTAGGAGGTCAGGGAGCCGTGAAGCTGTATTTTGTTAACTGCTCTACTTATTTGCACTGTAGGAGGTCAGGGAGCCGTGAAGCTGTATTTTGTTAACTGTTCTACTTATTTGCACTGTAGGAGGTCAGGGAGCCGTGAAGCTGTATTTTGTTAACTGTTCTACTTATTTGCACTGTAGGAGGTCAGGGAGCCGTGAAGCTGTATTTTGTTAACTGTTCTACTTATTTGCACTGTAGGAGGTCAGGGAGCCGTGAAGCTGTATTTTGTTAACTGTTCTACTTATTTGCACTGTAGGAGGTCAGGGAGCCGTGAAGCTGTATTTTGTTAACTGTTCTACTTATTTGCACTGTAGGAGGTCAGGGAGCCGTGAAGCTGTATTTTGTTAACTGTTCTACTTATTTGCACTGTAGGAGAGTCAGGGAGCCGTGAAGCTGTATTTTGTTAACTGTTCTACTTATTTGCACTGTAGGAGGTCAGGGAGCCGTGAAGCTGTATTTTGTTAACTGTTCTACTTATTTGCACTGTAGGAGGTCAGGGAGCCGTGAAGCTGTATTTTGTTAACTGTTCTACTTATTTGCACTGTAGGAGGTCAGGGAGCCGTGAAGCTGTATTTACAGCTTTTTTTTCCTTACCGCCACCATTAACTCTTCATGGAAATTAACATTATAATAATAATTATTATTATTATTAATATTATTATTATTATTATTATTACCGTCGGCGTTGCTCCCGCCGAGCCCGCGTCCTGTTTTTCGCCATCGGATCCAGCGGCCGACGTTCCCTTCGAGGAGCATCGCGGTGCATCGCGGGACGGCCTCCCGGCGCAAGACAAGCGAGCCGCCATTCCCGTCGCTCGGGCTGACCGTCGGCGTTGCTCCCGCCGAGCCCGCGTCCTGTTTTTCGCCATCGGATCCAGCGGCCGACGTTCCCTTCGAGGAGCATCGCGGTGCATCGCGGGACGGCCTCCCGGCGCAAGACAAGCGAGCCGCCATTCCCGTCGCTCGGGCTGACCGTCGGCGTTGCTCCCGCCGAGCCCGCGTCCTGTTTTTCGCCATCGGATCCAGCGGCCGACGTTCCCTTCCAGGAGCATCGCGGGACGACCTCATAAATCAGGTCTGCTCGCAAACCGTCCCCTCTGACGAGCAAGCCGTCCCTGCCAAGCGATCGCAAGTCTTCGTCTGTCTCCATCTGTGATCTCCGACTACCGGAGGCGTGCCTCAACACCAGTTCTCTGTCGCCCGGCGCTGGAATCGCCCTCAGGTGCAATCCCTCTCCACCAATTGCCGGTAACTTCTCAACCTCGTCTCGTCGAACATTTTAATTAGGGCTTGTTAACGCACTTCTTGAGTAGCCTCCCCTGTTTTTGCTTACATACGTTTTATTTCTTTTTCCTCCTTTTCTATCGTCTTTTCGCTCCGCCTCCATGCCTCTAGTCTGCGATGCGTGTTCCCAGCCGGTGTCGTCCGACGGTCGCCATATGACATGTACGGCATGCACTTGTAACTATCACCTAGGTAAAACATGCTCTGGAATCGCCGATTCCACATTCACTGCTATGAACACCGAGAAAAAAGCCAAATGGAGATGTAAGGCATGCCGCTCCAGGAGCAGTCGGTCTGATCTTGACGTGGTCGACGTGAGCACTAATGAGATTTCGCCATCTGACGGTACCATGCTCGCAGCGCAAATTCTGGAGATCAACCGAAAGTTGGATTCTCTGCTTTCGCTCAAAATCAGCGTAGACTCGTTGCTCGAACTTCCGGGCAAAGTAAACGAACTATTGCTTCTTAAGCCATCTATAGACATGATGAAGGCCTCGGTTGAAGAGGTGCAAACCTCAATCTCGTTTTTGAGTGAGAAGTATGACAGCCTTCTGGTGACGGCAGCTGCGCAGGCGACTGAGATCGGAGACCTCCAGACGGAGGTGGGGGCTTTAAGAAACACAGTCTCTGAGCAGGCCCATGTTATCCGGCGTATTGAAACAGAGCTGAACGAGGCGGACCAACATGCTCGCCTTCCGAACATGGAAATACACGGGTTGAAAACTGATCCAAACGTTCCTCTTGCTGCCGTCCTTAGTGGACTAGCAGAGAAGCTCGGGATTGGGCAGCATGAACCATCAGACGTCGTCTCTGTGTTCAAAATACCGGCTAGGCAAGGTGTACATCAGCCTATTTTGGTAAAGTTCACATCTGTGGCTGTGAAGGACCGCTGGATGAGGACTCGGAACAAACTTCGACTACTCCAGGTTAACGGCTCAGCTGAGAGGGTTTACTTCAACGACAACCTAACTCAATCCAATCGTGAACTATTTCGGCTAGCTCGTTCCCGTGGTAAGGAGCGAGGATACAAGTTCGTCTGGGTCAAAGATGCCCGCATTTTGGCAAAAAAAGAGGAGGGCGCACCTCTGGTGCGGGTACGGCAGCGTGGTGACCTTGACTTAATCACATAATGGCTATGACCAGCTTTTCCCGGTTTGACGATTTTCGAGCGTTTACTGACTCTTGCGCCGCCTCTTCCTTTAATTCCTTCACTGTAGTTCATGTTAACATTCGAAGCATACGGAAATACTGGGATGAGCTTAGGGCTATTGTTGATGAAGTTCATGATAAAATCGATGCCCTTGTTTTAACTGAAATAAATGTGAGCTCCGACTTTTTACCGATGTTTGGATTGTCTGGTTTCCAGAACTGTTTTTACACCCGTCGAGACACCCGAGGAGGTGGTATCGGCATTTTCGTGAAGGATTCCTGGTCGATGACTCAGGTTGACGTAAAGTTTACACACTCAGAAAGCCTGGCTGTTAAGCTCTCTCACTCCCATCAGACAATTTGCCTTTTGGCATTATATAGACCCCCTCGTCTAACTGTATCAATTTTCTGGAAGAGCTGAGAGGAAACTTGGAGGAATTAAGTAACGAAACAACGTTTTGCTTGGTAGGGGATATAAATATTGACACCCTTAAAAATTCACAATCAGTCGTTTGTGACTATTTGTCTCTACTTGCCGAGCATGGAATATCACCAACTATTCAAAGTGCAACAAGAGAGGAGGTACTGAATGACCATGTTGTGTCCTCGTGTCTCGACCACATTAACGTTCGATCCTCCGATGTTTCTGTCCATTCTGCTGTAATTTTGCAAAAGCTAGCTGATCATTTTTTTGTTACGTGCCCCTATGCTTTTCCCCAAACTCGAAAAATCTTAAAAACTCCTCTTCCCAGCAAATTCAGTGGCACAGAGGGAACGTAATACTTAACTGAAAAGGCAACTATAGCTGCCCTATAATTATGTATGGCCGCAAAAGTTTTCGCGCTTGACATTACCAAAGAAAGTTGAGCTCATCTAGCCAAAAACAAGAAAAAAAGACAACTTTGCAGAAGTACATTTGCCCATCTAACATGAGTGCCGCGTCCATTTGTCTTTCTCAGCTCACTAGAGATTTAACGGGTCCTTTGTCCAACCGCAAACTCCCTGGAGAAGTGAGCGTAAAGAGAGAGCGTCCCACTCACTTTATCTTTTCTGGTGTTTTTGTCTAGATTTATTATTGACTTTTTTGATTGAATAACATGTCTTTCTGTCTATTCTTCTTGCTTTTTTGTTAGAATCGAAAATTGTTATATATAAGCTTCATATACACCACAAAATGGCTTCCGAGATCAGAACATTTGTATGTCTTGACCATTGGCGGAGACATTATTAAAATCTGCGTGCCCGCGTGTGTGTGTGTGTGTGTGTGTGTACGTGCGTGTGCGCGTGCGTATGTGTATGTGTGTGCGCGTGTGTGCATGTGTATGTATGTGTGTGTGTGTGTGTGCGCGCACGCGCAATCTGTGCATGTAGCTTTTTGACCGCAAGAACTTACGCCCAAAGTTCGCCCGAGGGTAAAATCGTAGATGCATTAGGGCTGAGGGATCTGGGTTTACCTTGTGTGTCAGACGCAGCGGCTTCAGCGACAAACTGGAAACCTCCGTCAACACTCAGACACGCATCAAAATCCCGTACAGTTCCGCCGCAGAGAACTCCTCGCGGCCGTTATGTGCGAGCCACGCTGACACATAGCGAGGTCGAAGCACCGTTGACATGAAACTCGTCCGCACGCACTTGGCCAGGATAACAGGAAAGAAAAAGTGGATCATTACGCGGAAAAACAAACAAAAAACATGGCATTAGAGGAGAAAAAAGGTAGTGCGGAGTCAGCAGAATTTGTTTGGCTGAAAGGTTACAAAGCTGGTTGAAAACATCGACAGTAATTAGACTTACTTCTTCAGTAATACAGATAATTGTTCGAGCTTAAGTAATAAAATAGGCTGGGGATAATGTTCCTATAGATATGTTAAATTTATCCTTTTACATCACTCTGACCTAAATAAAGCAATGAACGAATAAAAGAAATATAAATAACCTCAACTATGGTTGTTCATTGTCAGGCCTAACATGAAAAGATATTGAAGATGTCTGTAGGCACAACACAGGTTAGGAACACCTCTCGATTGATACGGATATGTTAATCTCTCCAAATACAATTATATATATACAGTGTGTTTCTTTTCAAGCTTAACAAATTTGTCTCACAGAAGCCATGAAAGCTTCACTAATGTGGTTTTGCTGGTTAGTTATACGGCCAGGGGGATATAGTATAGGGGGCTAACCGTAATGATGAGTCGGATATTCCACTAAAATATCTTAATTAACGTGTTAATTATTAAAATAAACAATAGGTTCTAATAAGAAACTTGCTGAGCGTCATGGAAAATCCAAAATCAGTCAATATTAGAAAGACTTGGAGCACGTGGGTAGCACGATGTACTACAGTTACCATTCCTGCAGCAGGAGCAAGGCTACCGGCACGAAAACGCGCCCATGCGGTTTTCCCGTCTCTTATCCGCGGTTTCTCACCCTAGCCTCGCGCCTGTTGCACCAGTGGTAATATTAGCGCGCTATTGCGCTTCTTAAGCGCTCAAATGCTTTATACAAATTACTTATTTATTGATTTTCTATGACACCCAGCAAATATTTAATTGGAACCATATGTCAAGTTTTAATAATTCGTTAATTAACAAATTTTAGTGGTTTTCGAGCCCCATGGCCTTGTCGAATGCAGTTCAACTGATGACTGATATCTATCCTTTACTTTGGAAGTTCGCGGTCTTGATTTCTTTAGACATCAAAGACTTGTTTCATTCGTTAGATCACGATTTGTTTTTGTTGTTGTTGTGAGGTAGCGGGGGTTTTTTGAAGATAATTTGGTGACGTTTCAGTATCTCTCGGGAATTGGTGTGAGTAGTTTCGTTAATCTTGCTCAGCTTTGTTTGGCTTTCAACGTTACTAAAATCAGGAAGGACCGTTTATACAGAAAAGTGGCAGTTGCATCGGTCCTCGCGTAGCGCCTGTCCTTTCGGAGATATGACTCAGAGCGATTGACCTAGTCGTGGTAGAAGCATTGGAGGCGTATCTAAGAAATGCAGTCTTAGTTCGTAGGTATGTAGATACTATTTTGGTGTGTTGTTTGGACAAGGTGTTGGGCGATCAGGTTAAGGTCAGTTTCCTTGAAGCTGCTCCTGAGCTGTCCTTTTCAAAGGAGATAATGAACCAAGGGTGGTTGGAGATTTTGGGGTATCAGGTCTCTGCTTACTAATGGTCTTTGTTGGGAGTTTGGGAAGGCGGGCTCCAAACGTTTTGCTTTCTAGGTTAAGTTTTCATTCGAAAATTGTGGACAGAGGTGTGGTCAAGTCTTTTTAATGAATGCTTTGAAACTTTCACTTGCGTATTGTGTAGTTCCCGGCTTGGAAAAACAGCTTGGCTGGTTGTCATTGGCAAATTATACTAGGGAGAGATGTGTAATTCGTATTTTTACAGTTATTAACTTGCGCTAAGAATAAGCTCGTGGCAGGGCTTAGACAAAAGCTAAGGTTGTCTGCCTGCCTTACTTTCATACTGTTTTCCATAACATGAAGGCGATTGCAAGTAAATTCGGTGTTGACTGTAGTTTTTAAGCCTGATTTTAGTTTGGATAGATTAACGCCCTTTTTGTCAGAAAACGTAAAGTTGGGCAAGAAACATAAAGAACGGTTGGTGGCTTGTGACCTTGGAGCTGTTTATAAAATCCCTGTGAAATGTGGTGCTAGCTGTGCCCGTCAGACTGCAAGGTGTCTCAACGATAGGTTACGCGAACATAAACGTGCGGTAAAAAATAATAGTCGATTCTTCATAGCTGGCTAAGCATGTTTCTAGTTGCTCTGATTGCTGTGTTATTTGGAACGAGACAAAAGTTCTAGATAAAGAGAACAAGTGTTACAAACGGCTCGTAATAGTCTTTACGTATAGCTAACAAGGTTTCGTGTTTTAGTAACATATCTGTGCTTTTGAAGCGAACCTGTTGAAACGTTTCTAAATTCTTAAATCTTTTTTCTTTGTGTGTGTTTATGTGGGTGAGAGTGGGAGGAGAACAGAGAGAGGGGTGTTGATCTAAGTTGGGTAGTTTTTCTCTTTTTGTCCAAAAGGCGCGGCCGTTTTTTTTTTATATTTGGTGAACGTGGGAGTGGTGAGGGGGTGATATTTGGTGTGTACGTCGCTTGGTCGTGGGCCAATTTAAGGATAATTCTGACATAATGCGGAGCGCAAGTTCGTCTGCTTCTGGCACAGGGGTTGCGATGATGTCAGAATGCCCAGCTCTTATTGGCTGATTGAAAACAACATAGCGTGTAGACCTCAAGACATCTAGCAATGAGGTCTACCCACTATCCTGCCAATCAAAGGCAATCAGAGCTTGGCGTCTTTCCGAAGTTACCGCGACTTCTGCGTAAGGAGCAGACGACTTGCTCTCCGCATTAAACTTCAGCTCTGTTTGGAGCTTTGTGTTGTCCATCTCGTTTTTTTCCCCGCTCCTGGGTTACCATGTCAGTATTGAACCAGCTCGCGTGCGCACTTGCTTCAGTTTTACTTATAATGAATAAACCAATTTATACAATTTGCGAAAAGGCAATGATCTCTGAGATGTTTAATGATATATTTTGGACATGTTTGTCTGCAATTCAAAACGTGCGCGCACGGAGCGCGCCTTAATATCAAGGCTCAAGAGTTAACGTACCCGTGCCGGTCACCTCTTCTTTATTTCGGCAGCGCGTGGTTGGAGGAAGCGTTAGACCGGACGCTGCCTAGATAATGAAAAAGTGCCACTTACTCTTCTTTGCATTATTTAAGCGCCCCACCCTGTATAATCAGGCGCGCTTTTATGCCCGGACTTCTTGAACTGCCGACAAACATGCCAAAATGCATGATGGATATCTGAGACCATTGCCATTTTACAAATTGTATAAATTTGCTTAGCCATTATTAGTGATTGCCCTTTAAAACTGCAATTGAAATATGACTCACACTACTAATACCTAAAAAGTTTGTTCGGCAATTTTACTTAATTAGCCGACGGATCGTGATGAATATTGCTTCGTCTAACGTCCGCCGAGCCCGTTATTACACTGTGAAGACGGCACCCATGTAAGAGTCACCCAGCTTTTCTTTTTTTTTTAAATTCTGTTACAAGTAAAAAGAAACACCATATATACACTTCTTTAAATCTTGTTTTTTCTCTCCGAGAAGCGAGGACTGTTTAAAATGCTCTCTCGAGCATCAAGAGGGCCGTATATATACAGTGCCGAGAACTCGGTTCTACAAAAGCGTGTCTTATAATGTTGCCACTTCAGACTCGTGCTGTCCGTCTCCCTACTCACATATTCCCATAAGAAATCCTTTTCTTTGCGGTTGTTGTTGCTGTTATGAATGTTTTCGGTTTTCTTCTTTTACTGGGACAGTCTCAGATGCTTCGCAAACGTTGTTCTACGCCTGAACAAAAAAAAAATAGTTCGGTAGTAATGGGATGTTGACCGAGGCGCGTGCGGAATGGACCTGACCTCGACCTCGCTTTGTGCCGCAGGGTGAGTGGGAGGACTCGGAAGGAGACGCCTCTTGTTTGCGAAACTCGGAAGCAGAAACCAGCCCAGCGGAAATGAGAAGCGACGGAAAACCTGGGACGTCCGACGCCGACCTGTCACGAGCGAAACCCGTACCGCCCGCGCGAAAGGAAAGCTGAAGTAAAAAAAAGAAATCGTTGCCTGCACAGGGATGCGAGAAATTTGATGCGAGTTTAGTCCAAGAATAAGGGGGATGGTTTTATATGCTTTTATTTTGCGTCACCGATGTTTCGGATGCTGTGTCTTGACTGCTACAGTAAATACGATTGGATGCGTGTTTGGAGATTCCCGCAACGTTAGCTCTGTTTATGACAACTTTCTTAATGACAAAACATTTGTTGTTGGGATGGCTATACAACTGTCCTCTGGTCTTTCTTAAAAGGGCCTTTGATTTTACGCGGTTTTATACTTGCGACTTTTGTACTTGGAACTAAAACAAATACCATGTTGGGGTGCTTCTTTAGCATAGATTTGTTAATGCATACTCGGCAATTGTAGCTCGTATTAGCCCTGATCTTAGAAAAAGTGTTTGAAAAATGAATTCAGAAAATATCTTACCTTTTGGTAGGTTACAGAACCAAAAAATGGCTACAAATGCTTGAAATTGTTTTCATATTTTTTAATTTATAAATACTTACAAACATTTTACAAACCTTGGTTGTGTTAGTCAATCATGGCACGTCCCTACCTAACCAACCACAGTGCCCACTGTCAACAATTTGAAGAATGTCGAATCTGCCGGTAGATTGGAAGCAACGGGCGTATCTGGCAAACGTGTAATTGAAAAAAAAGAAACTTGATAGTTGTTATCACCGAAGCAAGATAAAGCGCTGCTGTTTCTTAGTTGAGCAACACAAAACAGACACACAGTTCCGTGTTCTCTCATAAAGGACTAAATAAAGCCATGTACAAATCCCATCAAACACAAAACTGGAAATAAGGACCTAATTTATTATTACTGCACACCTACAGCAAGACCTCCCTGTCTCTCCCAGATTTCGTTCATTTGATTTAATGATCTCTATCGAAATGTTTTCAGTTGATGCTTTATAACAAATAATAGAAGGCTATAATAATTCACTTCACGAAAACTTCAGAAATGCATTAAAAATTACTGTCAAGCTTGCGCTCTAGGCTCGTTGTTTTGTTTGTTCATGTGGAATTATGGAAAATATACAAAGTGAAAAAATACTGACACTTTAGATCTCATCATATATTTCAACAAAACAAAGAAAACACAATCTAAGAAATGCTTGCTCGTCTACTTAGCATACCAGCACATTGCGATCTCGGAAATCAGGTCAGCGAATCATGAGGCGGAACGTTTAGGCCTTAAATCAAGTCTGCGCAGCGCATTATGATGAGGCGTGACGCTGCATTGCGTAATGCAGAGCGCTGACTGCCAAACGTTTCAAAGCACCTAGTTCGTTCCCGGCTACGCTATAAAACGGCAGTGAGTAAAGGCTCTGCTAACTCGACGTCGATCAGCGTACAGCGTATCGCAGAATCGCGCGTTTCATTGGCTGGCGAGCAGGAACTCGATTCTGCGACCAATCAGTATCTATGTGCGCTACGCTGCGCCAAGTCGAGTTTGCCTTAACGTTTACACAGCCATCCCATGGCGGCGATGCGTGCTCAACGGATAACTCGGGTCGTCTAGCTATAACAGAAAAACGTCCAAGGCAGTCACGAGCGGTAGACCTGAAGTTTAGCGGTCCGCGTTGCTGCCGTCACGAGCGCAATGCCGATACGCTGATCAGACCGAAATGGGCGGAGGCGGAGAAGAATCGACCAGGAGGTCGCGCATGCTTTCGCATCCTACAGACTACGAGCTGAAGCACGTGCTTAGCCGCCTAGTACTTCGATGCCCCGATTTTTGCAACCCATATTGTACCGGCCTTCCCCTAGGACGGTACAAAATTCAGCGACAAAGATTCCAACTTCAATTTCGAGAACAAAGCAAAAACAAATAATAAAGTAAGATTTCCGTTCACACTGCAAGAGCATCGTGGTGGTAGAGTACCCGGCTCCTGGAGTTTCTCCCATTTCTAGCGCTTAACTTTAACTTTAATGTATTCGTAATTTTACTACATTTGTGCCAGCGGCTATCTGCTGTCACATGGCGTTGGCTTATGAACCTAGCATATATATATATATATATATATATATATATATATATATATATATATATATATTTACTTTTTAGATGTTTCAAAAGTTTTGTTTTTACAATTTACTCCGATTTTTGGCTTTCAAAATGTCTACGTAAATATGAAACTCTTCGAGTAATCTTGCATACAGATCACACGTAACGAAGCAAAAATAAGGAAAACCCGCAAACAAGTTCAATATTGTAGGTTTTTAATTTTCTTAAGATGCGTACTACGCCTGGTATGAACGAAGCCTGTAACTATTAGCAGGTATCCAAGCCCATGAAGTCGCTTAAACACAACGCCAGTGAACTCGAGCAATACCATAGAGAAGACAAGGCCAGCGCATCGAGCCATCGCCAGTGGAGGCTCAACCCGCCCCAAGCGGTAAACATGCCGAAGCTCGACGAGAGTAGCGGCAGACGCGTCCATCTCGGCGACGCCTGCACATATAAAGCTCAACACCAAATGTGCACTGAGCAGGTCAGTCTTACCATGTTAAATTCCAAGCCATAGTTGTCTCCTAAAATATTAAAGCAACAAACTTATCAAAGTCCGCGTTGGGCGCGTTCACGGACGATCGAATTAGCGACACGATTAACTTGTGGCGCCATCTCCGGATAGGCGCAGCGAGCAGGCGACGAACTCTGTTGTCTGCTCGCGGCGCCGATCGGGAGACGACGCAACAAGTTAAGAGGGTCGCCAAATCGGCCGTCAGCAAACGAGAGCAACGTAGACTTTGGCGAACTGGTGATTTATTTTATTTTTTAGAAGACTACTTTTTAAACATTCACACCGTAAAACTGACCTGCTCTGTGTAGATTCGGTGAATGTTTCAGATTCTTATGTGCAGGCGCCAATTTTTCCAGCCCATTTTAGAGCAAAAAAGATCCGCTTGTGCCACCCTATATTTAATCAGACTTTGTAGAAACGTGTCTGTCTCGAGTCCGTATCGCAGAATACAACGCGCCTTTTTTCATTCCACGAGTCGCGCTAGTCACCTTTTTGCCTTCCTTGCGAGATACCAATGGTTTAGGTAGTGATTTATTTTAAGGGCGGCCGAGAAAGAATTCGGGTTTTAGCTGCGTGGTTGTACTTTCTCTGGGGAAACTACTGCTCTGCTTTTCCTCTAGCATCTGAAGGAGGAAAATTGCCACCGGAAGAAAGCAAGGCTTTAAGAAACGCTCATCTCCCCACGGGCCTCCAAATGCTTCCCCAACTCTTCCACGAATGTACGGTTGTTTTTTTCTCCCGGTCTCCGTTGGTGCTGGATTCGAGCACCTCCGCTTCTCACAATTCCACGCCGTGCGCTTAACATAGTAGAAAGATAATTAACCTTTCAAGAGGTTTGTCTTTTTTCGTTTGTTTGTTCTCAAAGCGAATATAATTCCGCTTGACAGTTATACTACTTATTCCAGGCTGTTTGTGAGACTGAACTTTAAGGCTGAAACGCCACACGTTCCTCGTCGGCGCCAGAATGTCATGAAACAGCGGGCATGGGACTGAACATAACTGATGAGCGAGGAAACGAAGCGCGTTCAGGAGTACTGAAAAAGACGATGTGTGAGTTTTGCGCGAAAGCGGGACGATCGGCCTAAGATATGAGAATGTGGTGTTGAGAGTAATTCAACCGGGCTGACTGCACAACGGTGATCTGGGCCACATTAGCCAGAGGAGAAGAGAGAGTGACAAGCGAACAACACTCTACGCCTGAGGAGGTAATTGACTGAGTTATTTCACCCAAGCATCAGAGTCGTCACGTCAACAACTAAGAAAAGGACGTCCGAACATCAGCACAGCAATAGCAGCTGCAGCGACACGAAGAGGTTGAAACTTGTGTGTGTTGTTCTCTTTTCCTGTTTCTCGTAGTAAGGTGTGAATAGTGCCAGTCGGTGCATGATCAGATAAATAAAAACGGCACAAAAATGAATACGAAGACAAGTAGAGGACACAGACAAACAAGGCTGACTAGCGACTGTCCTTTTCTTCCAGAACAAAAAAAAACGTCACAAAAAAACAAATAGAAAACTATACATGGCATTTTGGTCAGTCCCAGTCCCAGTCACAGTCACAGTCGCGCTCACAGACGTGTGTGAATTTGAATAAAAGATAAAAAATCACCATCATAAAAGGTGATTGATTCTACACCAATTCAGTTTCCCCGCTAAATGTAGTGAGAAAAGTTTTGCTAAATTTTGGGCTAAATTTAGCAGGTAAAATTTTCGCTACATTTTCCTTTAAATTTAGGGGGAATATTTCCCTGATGAATTTAGCAGGGAAATTTTCGCTAAATTGTAGCAGTAAATTTAGCGAGAATTTCCCGCTAGATGGGAGGAGAGCCGGAGAGGAGGAGGGGAGGGTACGGAGGGGAAGGAGGATCATACCCTCCCCTCCGTACCCTTCCCTTCTCCTCCTCAAGAGCTGCGCACTAGTTCGGCATCACAGAGAATTGTAAACGTCTCTCATATTTTTTAAAGGCAATTAATGTACTCGCGTATTGTAAAACTTGAAAAGACATTTTGGTGCGGATTGCATATTGTGCATGACATGCTTTCTTCTAAATGTCGGGTCGGCAAAAAACAAAGCGGTCAAACGTAAGCTGCGTTTCGGTCAATTTAATTTTAATTTTGAAGTAATAATTGCTTACAGAAACATGGTACACAGAAGATACTGATGTACTAAGACTGCCTTCATACCGTTCATTTTACATAATTCGAACGACAAAACGCGGTGGTGCTTTAGCAATACTGAAAACAATTTTTTTGTGAATTAGAAAGTGATTATTGCGTTATCACTCAGGATTATGGAATGTTGTGCATATGATGTAACTAAAAATATTTATGCAGCGGTTTACAAATCGCCAAACGGCAACGTTGCGAACTTCTTTGAATTTTTCGAATCTTTTTTTTTTTTGTTAATGAAGAAAAGTACAACGTAATGTGTGGTGGGGATTTTAATATCGATGTGAGTGATGAGAGCGCTGTCAAGAGGATTTTAGACACGGTAATCTGTGCAAATAATTGCGCAAATGTTATAAATTGACCCACACCTATTAATCTTCAATGTGAAACGTTATTATATCTGTTTATTTTGAATAGCTCGGTTGATCATATAAAAACTGGTGACATTGGCTGCAATCTGAGTGATCACCTCCCGGTGTTTATTTTTCTTAAAATAACTTCGAGGAAGGCTTGCGCAATGCAACGGACACCGATTAAAAAATAACTCTGGAGGGACTTGACTCTTTCCGAATCGCTGTTTCAAGCACACACTGGGACAGTGTGTTGTGTTAACTTCGTGCCAATGAAGCATACAACAATTTTATTGAATTATTTCTTAGCTTGTACAGGACATTCTTCACTTTCATACCTATAAAAACAAACAAACAAATAACCTTGGACAACTCCAGATTTACTATGTAAGATTAACACAAAAAAACAACATCGTATATGTGATAACTTCGCAGTCGAAGATCGAAAATCTTAGAATATTCAAAAACTATCGCAAACACCCTAAAAAATAAAGTACGGCGTGTCAGACTGCGTTATCATTTTGATATGTTGAAAGCCGCAGAGGCACGTGACGAGGTCATGTGGAAACAATTAATCTCTGGTATTCATCGTAATCGTCCATCCGGTTCTGCTGATAAAATTATGTTTAACGAAACCGAACTTACTGTGTGCACATTGGAAAATGCTTTTAACGAACATTTTGCAAATTTAGCAAGCACGACTGAAACGAATAATGCTTCGGTTTTTAGTGATGAAAGGAACAGTGACTCGATATTTTTGAACCCGGTTATCGAGCCAGAGGTAGTGAATGCATTTTTTCAGCTTAAAAATAACGAAATTTGTTACATGAATGTCATCTAAATAAGATCTGTAACGCAAGATATACAATTGTTAGCACCTATGAAAACGTATATATTTAATGTTTCTATAGCTGCCGGAGTATTTCTTAACCAAATGCAGATTGCCAAGGTTTCAGTGTTACATAAAAATATAAGCGTAAACAAACTTCGAAATGATATTCTAATCTCAACATTGCCAGTGTTTTCCAAGGCACTGGAAAAACGTTCTTCACACCCGATTAATGAACTTTTCTATTGAGCATGAGTTGATAACTCCATCACAGTACGGGTTTAGAAAACACAAATTCACTGAATCTGCCTTACTCGTTTAAAAATATTTTGGTTTGCAAAGTTTTAAAAGCAAAACGATGGTTCTTGAAGTATTCATAAATTTTACTAGGGCATTTGACTATCTCCATCATTAAATTCTACTTGCCAGACTTGATAATTATTAATTTCGAGGGCAGGCTTTACAGCTCATGCGGACGTATCTGGGGCATCGAATGCAATATGTCACTATCAATGGGAACTCCTCCAGCATAAAGGTATTTCTTCTTGCGTACCACAGGGTTGTATTTTGGATCATTTCCTTTTTAATATATGCCATTTATATCATAAATATTAACGCAAACGCAAAATGTGTCAACTATGCCGATGACTCAATGAAGCCATATCAACGCGTTACAATAGATGTGATTAAAATGAAAGCTGTGCTTCTTTCGGCCTAAAAACAAATGTGTTAACAATACAAAATACCTCATTTTAAATTCAACTTCAATTGCATTTTTTTAAAAATCTGCTTGCTGTTATTTCTCTGAGAACTTGCTGTGGGATATTCACATAAACTACCTCGTTCTAAAGCTATCTCAAGTCGTGGGTAATCGTCATAGCTATATTTTACCAACTATACGTCCAAATATTATTATATATTTCTCTATTCTATTCCCATTTATAATATTGCAACTAAGTTTGAGGCACAACAACTCTTACGAATCTCGAAAAGTTGTACGTGTGGCCAAACAAAGCACTGAGTGCTACAGGTGATTCCCCGTTTGATTTGAACGCAGCTGACTTACTCAAGCAGTTTCATGTCGGAAATGTCCATTCATTATATGAGGATAGGCTTAGCACCAGCCTAAATTTGTAGCATGCTAGAAATACAATCTTTTCAATAAGTGCTGTACAAATCTTAAAACATATTCACAATTAGCCTACCCGCGGAGCTGAAGGTTGAGAGTTGGTCACACCACGAACAAATGTGGCATGGAAATGCTAAAATACGACATTCATATTTTACTCAATTAGTATACAACTAAAGGTACCGATTTGACTAAGTTATAGCTAAAAGAAGTCAAGTTACTTTGTTTCACTGATGATTAATTGTAGTTCCTTTCCGTTGTGTGTGTTTGTGCATAATTCTTTTTTATCGCTAAGAACCTATTTTTGTTGTCCGTCATGTCATGATATGTAAACAATAAAATAATCTAAAACACAACCTCAG
>JAZHYW010010138.1:0-77415 GCA_037355805.1 Ixodes ricinus | reverse complement strand
GCCATGTATTGCTCTGCCCAGACTGGCATCCCAGCACAATACTTGGCTTCAGTTTGTGCCAGGTTGCAGCCATGAAACTTTCCAATATGCTTGTTTTGTAACGGTTTCAGCTAGAGCCAACCTGGATGCCAAGTGAACACAGCAGCTTTACCAGTCTAGCCAATCTGGGCTCCATCCAAATACAGCCTGGGCCAGGTGGCTGTTTCCGGGACAGCCAATTCCCAATATACCGGGTAAATACAGCCCAGGCCGCATGCACAAGCCTTTGAACCACAGATTGCGTGAGAGCCCGTAAAGTTAAGCCATCAGAAAATTTAGAACAACAGTGCGACGTTCCAAGAATGTTGCTCACATGAATGTTCGAAGGCATTACCCTGAATACAAAGCATACGAATTTTCGCCAACGAATCTTCCTAGTAGTCGCACAGTCTTTAGAATAAAATGACAGAACGTTCCCAGAACGTTCTGAGTGGTGTTTTAACGTCTCCTTCAACATTCAGAACAGCCAGGAACAAGTCTGCTCGACATTGGCTCCTTCTGGCTATATGGGTAAAAAGAACTCGGACCAGGTGGCTCTTCACGGGCGAGCAGTCTTGCGATGATAATGTTGCAGTATGCGTTTTTCATTTTCTTTGAAGGAACAAATATGCGGTCTGGCAACATGGTCAACACCGCTGTTTTCTGTATTATTGGGCCAGGAATGTCAGTGAATCAGGTAGCACGTACTCTGCAGTGGCCGGCTCCATTTAGCCGGCCCTGGCCGGGAAAATGCGGAGTCTTACGGCGAAACCCACTTCCTGGCAGTGGTCTTTGTTTATATCAGGCTGGCCCTGGAAAATGCGAGCCTTAAGCTGCTGAAACGTATCCTGGCAGTGGTCTGGTCTACCGGCTGGCCCTGGCCGGGAAAATGCAAGCTCCAGCCAGCGAAACGCACTTCCTGGCAGTGGTCTGTCTGTATCGGCCGGCCCTGCCGGGAAAATGCGAGCTCCAGCCAAGGAAACGCACTTCCTGGCAGTGGTCTGTCTATATCGGCTGGCCCTGGCCGTGGGAAATGCGAGTCTGTTGCTGAAACGCACTTCCTGGCAGTGGTCTGTCTGAGTAATGGCCGGCACTGGCTGTGGGAAATGCGAGCTCCAGCCAAGGAAACGCACTTCCTGGCAGTGGTCTGTTCATATCGGTCATTCTGGCCGGGAAAATGCGAGTCTGGACAGCAGCCCTCCCGGCAAGGTGCATGGAAACCCTGGGCCAGGAAATACAATGAAGCGCTGGGGCTGGCGGACGATCGTATTCCCGGCGATGTTAAACGTTACTGCAACTAAGCGCTGTATTAGCCCAAGCTGGCCCAACAGTGTGCTGCCTGGGATGCCATCCAGGTGTCATGTTTGTGCAAAATAGATATTATTATCGGTTTTGTATTGTTCTCATAGCGAATGCTGGGACTTTACTAACTAATTGACAACATTGAAGCAACAACTGATGTATTTCATAATGCTACAGCACTCGAGGGAAAGGGAAGCCACACCGGAGTGTGTGTAAATGTTAAAATATACAAAAACGAAAAAAACTAATTTACATTTGCTACCTTTTTTTTATGAAGGATAAGGCTGTTGGTTTCCAGTGGAATCCTTTCTGTACAACCTCGTATACGTTTTCCTTTTCATTCCGGGTCAAACGTTCCATAGAAACAACAAATTTATTTGATACAGAAATTGCGATGATATTTTCGCTCTAAACAACAATACGACCGTAGAAATCAAATTTATTTTGCACAAAATGGCGTTATATTCTAGTCTGCCAGCACAAATCGCATTGCAGTAGTTAACAGAGCAATCTGTTGCACGGTACCGGTAGTCACGGCTACAAAGTCGCAACCAGCTGATGCGTGACTTGTGGTCGTGTAACCACCAAGGTAGGCAAATGGCTGTTGGCCGAAGCCACTGTAGTAACCACTGCAACTTCTACACCTAATTTAAAAAAAAAAGTACCCACAACACAGAAACAACTTCAAGTTCATAAATATGAGGGTCCATCCCGGAGGCAGTGCAGTACCAGCGGTATCTCCGCTGCCTGTGGGATTGAGCGAGTTTTTCACCATGTACATATTCTATGGCCTTTAGTAGCCAATTATGAATTATACGGTTCATAGACAGCATTCTATTTTTTCGGTCTCCGTGCAAAACGTATTAGAGATTCCTCGGAAAATTCAGACATAACTTCATTCTCTCACTCTGCTGTCAAAGAACGAGTCTCGTTGCACTACAAACATGTCAAGCCTACAGGCAGCTGCGTCTGGGATCAGAGATGTCCTCTTCGGTCGTCTCATCCTCTTGAGAAGCATCGCAAAAACTTGAGTAGGCGTACAATTTCCGTCGTAGACCTCTTCGAAGGTGTCAGCCCTCCTGTAGGGAGCCGGCAACACCCCCCCCCATTCCCCCGCCCCAATCCCCCCCCCCGCCGCGCGCAACGATTAATAAGAAGCTGGAGGGAAACTTTAAAGAGTACCCTCTCAAATCTCCAGATCTGAACCTGACGGGAGCGGAGGGCCTCCGCGGAAGAGGCCTTCACCAGCTGGTAGTTGGCTCCGAGTCGCAAAGCAGCTGGGCTCCACTGAGATGAATTTACCGTCGCGCTCCCAGCTGCCCACGCTGGGGGCAGGAGCTGAAGAACGTGGCGGCAACGACGTGACCACATCAAAGTTCCATCTTGTGGACCTCGCCGGCTCGGAGGGCCAACAAGACAAAGGCCGACGGCGAGATGTCGCGAGGGCTAACAATGCTGTTGGAGTTTACTTCTTGCAGCTTGAGAACCAAGATCTAGAGGAATCCCCCATACAGAGAGACTGACGTCGTCTTGCCATTCCTCTACGACCTAGAATTCGCGTACCAATGCTCCTTGCCTTACAAAAATGGTCGTCCAAGTAAATGGATGTCAATTGGTCACGGGAGGCAAACATTTCCTGATAGTCCTGGCCCTGTGGGGCACAGTTTTAAATATCTCTCCACGATATAATCGAAACCTTATTCCTAAAGGAAGCCAAGAAGTACCCACAGTTCAGGCAGAAATACAACTACAAGTTCTGTAGAAGCTGGAAGGAGCTTGGGGAACCACTGGTATGTATTGTTTCTCCTCATGGTATGGAAGATGAAATGTTAGCCTTGTCAGCCAAAACGTTAAAAAAAAAACATTTTTCAAATTGATGTAAGGAAAGCATGTTAAACAGCTTGGTTGAGGATCAAGTTGTCCAGCTGCCTATATTAGAAGCCAAAACTAATGGAAGGTCGAAAAGGAAACGAACAGAAAAGGAGTTTATGCATGAATGCTTCACAAATTATTGTTTCCAGGTGGACAAGTGATTTAATGCAGATAATACGAACGAAAGCCACCTGGTTATTTGCAATAAATCTCTTTTTCTAAAAGGTACATTAACCGTTTTTTAGTTTGTCTTCGTATAGCTCTTCCAGAGACAGCAAGTGAGTGCAATGGATTGCTATTGAAAGGAGTGCAGTTTTCCATTGTTTTCGAAGCGGTATAATTTGAGTCTGCTTCCATGCCTGACAAAGTACGTCTTCCCACGGGTTAAAAAAGAAAGGAGGGTTTGTGCGAGTGATGTGACAATCACAGCATAGCATAGTCTAAAGTGTCTGGCCCCAGACTAGGTTGTCTTTTTCTTGGGAGACAAATTGTGGCAGCACATGGCTGCCAAGTACACTGTTGCGCGTTTGTTGCTCCATTTTGCCTGTGGATGCATCGGATATGTGGGACCTAATGCTTGCACAAGGACACCCTATACACTCATAATATCCTACATGTGAAGATTCAGGGCATCAAAATTGAGCTGGGAATCCTAACCGAGGACTTTGATAGATAGGCTCTGAGCTCATTCAACACTGGCAGAAAAGTGTGTTCTGACGAGTGACTAGACGCAATTGCGTAACAGTTGTCTTGCAGACACCACGTCAAAAGAGAGCAAGATGAGCCAGTTCATACACAGTGCACCAGCCATAGTCGGCGGCATTTCCACATGTTGGAAGCAGTACATCGGTTTGAATAGGCGAGCATCTCGGGGCCAAACCACAGGCCTCCAAACAGCCCCTACGGGTGGTCGTGAGCTCTAAAGGCGCGACAATAACCACTTGGGCTGCCTAGAAGCGTCCCCAGATTGAAAAGGCAGCAACCCTCTCTGTGACTGAAAACTAAGGCGCATGCGAGGTTTTTGTCACGTCCACATTCAACGGCAGGATGGCCGAACGTGCGCTCCCAAACCAGGGGTCAACCAGGTAGAGTTATTACAATACACGCTAGAGGCTCAGCTGGCGCTAGTGTCAACGAGACTTCCGGTTGAAATTGAAGCGGTACAGCATGCAGTCTACATTTCAGCCTCCTGTGTATTCCTATGGGAAAACGCGGCGGGAATTTTGTCTCTTCGCCGGAAAAATAACATGAATAACTTTTGGTCATTTCGTTGTACCGGATAGTTTGTACCTTTATTGGTATTGTGAAAGTGTGATTGCTTTAGTTACAGCATTTTTCTTTACCACTGAGCGACGTTAAACTTCGCTCTATTTCAGGCCCAAACCCCTGTTTCAAGGAAGGTATGTGAAAACGAGCGACGATTCTAAGCAAACTAACGATCGAAAGGAATGTAGTGTGTGTTCAAGGTTCAGCTAGCATTTCGGTGGTGCTTATATATTGCTAATATGCCCGTCCTGTCATTGGATGAAAATGACTCCGTCGTGCATCTTTACGATCGGTTAAAGAAACATTCGAACGCAAAAAAATAAAGCACGTGAGCTACGAAAGGTATGTCTTTTTATTATTTCCCATGTCGGGCAGTTTTTATCGGGCACCTGCTCTCTGGCTGCCCTTATTTGCAAAGATTTGGAGCGTGCGGGTGATGCTTTGAACCATTTGAACCCAGAACAAGCATCTTCGCAGTACTTATTTATTGCAAATCTGACTATATTACGTGACTTTCAATTTATTTTGATCGTCTGCGAAGCACAAGGAGTTACTTATCCAGTGTTACTGCGTAGTTCTTGCCGCCTCTCTCGGTTTTCCACGTGTCCTTCGTTCGTGTGGCACGTATGTATCCTCCATGCTGGAAAGCGTCGACGCCGTGTTCGCGCTAACAGTGTCCGACAGTCAGTGTTGGGTAAAGTACATCTAAAAGGTACTTCAAGTACAGTACAAAGTAAATTAGATGTGATGTACTTCAAGTGAAGTAGTGAGTAGATTGGATGCAATGTACTTGAAGTAAAGTACTTTAAATACAATGTACTTTCAAAGCAAAGTACAAGTATTTTAACACAATATTTCATGATGCCCTTTCATTCCCTATACAGCGATATTTTAACTGGTATGCATTGCTCAGGGGTAATCAGGGGTATATGACCTACTTTCAGAAACAGCGGCCAATATAAAGTCATGGGCCACAGAGTAGTTTTTTTTGTTTTTTTTTCAGGAACGGACCCAAATTCAGCAGTCTCTCTGAATTTGGCGCTGCTTGCACTGGATTGTTGCAACCCAAGGGGTGTATACTAGGAGAGAGCATGACGTCAGCCCCCTAGCTTCCGCGAGCAATCCTCTCATAGAGGATGTGGAATTCGCGTACCGCCGCCGATACGCTGTTCCCACGTGGTCCGTCAACAACCCGAGTCCAGCCTGGTTTTTTCACGGAGCGGGATTCCGCTCCCGTCTATTGGTACATAAAAACACAACGCTACAAAACACTCAATCTAAACTATAAACACACGCGACATTACTTAAATATTTACAAACGTACGTTAAGCCCAAAGCTTAACACAAAGAGGGCCGCTAGGCCTCGTGTCCCGCTATTGCCCGAGAGCAGTTGCTTCCACTTGCCTATCTTGAGCGCCGGCCGGAATCCTAAGAGATCTCTTTGCCTCCCGGTTACCCGACAATATCGACCGATGGGCGAGGAGGTTTCTCCTCGCCCGCCATGGGGCGCCTGCAGCGCCGCTCCAGGTAAGAGTAAGAAGCGGCACGTCGGGAGCCGAATTCGAGATCCTGATCGACCTCGCGGCGACACGACCATGTGATCGTGTCTGAGGCGAGGCAATCTGCTTAGCTGCTCCGCAGCACCTTTGCCAGGTTGGTTTGATGGGCGCCTCGCGAATGCACGGTGCGCCATAAGGAGCGTCCTCGCAAGCGAGCTGCGTGATAATTAATCATACTGTGACACCTGAGATTAGGCTGCGAAAAATTAAGGAACTTTCAAGTCGAAGGTAAAGACAAAAGAGAATGTCTCAAAACATCGTGACGTTCTCCATCTGTTGTCCTTTTTTTTTGACTTGAAGGTTTTAATTTTTCCGGCACCACAGTTTCAGGTGCTACATTGTGATTAATTTTGCTCTCCAAATATTTTACACCTCTGTTGCTTGCCCTGACCGACCGAGAAGTAGCAGTTAAAAGCCACGGGAAAGCCGCCCCAGAACAATCGGGAGCAATGCGTCTTCTGCTCACGTTTCTGGTGAGAGTAGAATATCCCTCCTGGTAGCTTCTTCGAGAGATGACAACGCATCATTTCGTGATACAAATTTAACAAAATCAAATTTACAGAATGTACTTTGAAGCCGGAATTGTACTTTCTCGGAAAAATACTTTTAAGTAAAGTCACAAGTACATACTCAGAAAATGTACTTCAAGTAAACTGCAAATTTTGTAAACCTACTTTGAGGTAGTACTTCTTAAATACATTGTACTTAAAGTACTTCCCAACACTGCCGACAGTGCACACAAATACACGTACATGAAGCGGTTTTAACACCGCTTTTCATGCCACGACTTTCAAAATAAAAATGCTGTAACTGACCAATTATTTCGTCTGCGTGACTGAGAAATGTTTCAATGTGCCTAGTACGTAAAAATTATTCGTGATATTTGCTCTTATAATCGAGCGCAGAGAGGAAATGCACTCGCTTTTTCCCATAGGAATACATTACCGGAAGTCAAATTTAGACTGCTTGCTGTCTGCTTCAAAATGCAACAGCACACTAGCGCCAGCTGAGCCTCTAGCGTTTATTGTAATAACTCTATGGGGTCAACTCTGCTATAAACAGCGTGTCAGCCAACGTTACTAGAACTCTCAGTTGGGAAACTCACCATTGAAACCTGGGCTGCTGGCGTCCACCGAGACCGAGCTAAATGCGACAACAGCGCCACTCTGTATCATTCGTCTCAACTGTGGTCGCCTTGAGCTTTTAGAAAGCATGTTTTTGCGTAAAAACTAACAGAAAAAACTCTTTTTGTAGTAACTTTTATTGGAGTTTAGTACAAAATGTGGGGCACGTGTTGTTTTCTAAAATCTTTAGTTCGCAAGGTTTTGCAGTATAATTAATATTGTTTTTATACAACTCTGCCTCAGCGGGGATTTCAGGTAGCGCGTCCTGAGTTAGGCGCATATTAACCACGGTAGTAAACCGCGGCGCGTCCGCTTGGGAGTCGGGGGCGGTACCTCGAAGCCCCTTCCACAGTATGTGTTCTGGCCCCAAAATGGCCGATTACAACGAAAATGGAAGTCACGTGCAGTTCCTGGACTGTCCGCTGCGGGAGAAGTGGCGGCGTTGGGATCGCCATTAGCTCGGTTCTCGTGGACGGATCGGTGCCACTTTTTCAGAGCAGTCTCTATGGCAGTTTCCCAACTGAGTGGTTCTAGTAACGTTGGTGTCAGCTGAGATTGGGTGAAAGAAAGCACCGCCAAAGCCAGCGCACGAGCTGAGCGGGACTCAATCCGCGTCTCGAGACGCTTGCGCGCTCCAGGCTTTACACTGTTTTCTTTCAGCCAGTCTCAGCTAAGACGCTGTTCTACCAGCCGGCCCAGAGCCAACTGTCACCGAGACTGTACCGAGACGCCGAGATTGAACGCTTCTATTTCACCTTTAAGTCGTCGTTTTCAATATTGTGACGTCAAGGTCTGCTGATTGGTCGACGCTGTGTCGTCCTTTTAATTTACGCTCTAACCGCGGGGACAGTATTCAGCGCTGGCGGCGGTCTTTCCTCCGCCTATTGGCCAAACTCTCCCAATATACGGCTCTGGCCTCCCGTCGTTCGAAGCGCCATCTAGATTTTCGTCTATGAACTGTGTTTTCCATAGAGTACGGTGGAACGCCACCTAGACGCTGGGCTTCGAAATGTACGTATTCCATTGAATGCACTGCAGTTACCTACCAGCCGTCCGGCGCGTCGAACGACGGGAGGCGAGTCGTGGTGAGTGAGAGGGGTGCTGCTCGTGCATGCAGCGTCCATGAGCAGTTCCGTAACTGAGCTAATCTCATAACGTTGGGTACAACCAATCAATCGCAGTTCCACTGTGACATGACGTCACAAGGGTGCTGCTGCACCAGTGTTCTTTGACTAAAACCCAACCCGCTTTCTGCCCGCTGAAGAGCAGCTGGTCGCATCTTTAAAATCGGTTTTAGTGGAGTACGCGGCTTCACTTTGACGTAATATTTCGGCTATGATCATATTTCGTGCCACTAAAGCGCTACCAGTCATTTATGTTGGTTTCGTTTCTGACCGGAGTCGTGTGCAAATCTTTTTCCGCAGGGTAGGAAAACCCTCCTCGCCACCATTACCATTTTCCCTCTCCCACTGCTATGTTGGTCGAAAGCAGGTGTCCCCTTCCATCAAGACAGCCGTTGGAGAGGGGGAAATTGGGAGGGTGGAGAGGAGGATTGTCCTACCTTGCGGAAAACCTTTTGTAGGCTGGGCTTTAAGCGCGCTTAATTTACGACAAGAATCGAACCGCAGATGAAATGCCGCCCCGTCACACCATAGTCTCGGTGATAGCTCAGCTTTCTTCCGTCAGGCAGCACTGGAGGTCTTCGGAGGTACCCGCTGGCCTGAGCATTTTTCATATCGTCCGCGATTTAGAAAGCCATCTTTTAATTTTTGGTCAATATCCTGGTGTAAATTCGATTAATTTTACCTAAATCAAAATTAACTAACATATTTTAATATTTCTATATATTTATTTATAGAGGCATCATAATAGAATTGGCACATACGAAAAAAAATAATACATCGCACTTTTTTTTTTTTTTTAATCGGAAGTTTTGAATGGTACTTTTCACTACTCCAAATCTCAATAAAGATCCCTTCGCAGATTATTTCTTTGGGTAAAGGTCCGATTTGAATTAAAGTAGGTGATTTAAATCATTATTGAAATCGTGAGTTTGATCACGGTTTAAATTACGATTAAAATTACAAGATCACGAGTCGTAATTTAAATTATGATTTTAAAATCACGAACCTTGATTTATGTTATGATTTCAATCACGATCCACATGCAATAATCTGATAAATTCTGATTTACACCACGATATACATTCTCCTGATCTTTTTTGTTTCTTCACCCTTGTCGATAGAGCAGGAGAAAAACCAATAAAAAACACCTTAGAGGCGTTTTATTAAAGCAACTTAGCCCTTCTCTCCTAGCAAAGATATCAGAGAGACTTTGCTGTTACTTTTGCGGCTTCCGGGAAGATTTGGCGAAAGGTCAGCGTGGCTATTGAATTCCAGAGAAAGGCAGTGACTTTACGACGCGTAGGCGCTACTTCCAGGAATCCATCGCAGACACGAGTACGACAACCATAAACCTCGACCTCCTCTGAGCGGACTTCGCAATCCGATCAGAGTACACTCAAAGATAGCCGCTTGCTCAATCCGATACGATGGATTAATGCGTTCTGCGGCGTACCGCTATTTCAATATAAACGCGACGGTCTGTGACGGTGAAGACAGCTGCGATATCAGATAACGCGCACAAAAAAAAAAAAACATATCAGAAAAAGGTAAGAGTGTTGCAGGTGAGATATAATCTCCCGCGTTCGAGGTCGGGCGATTCTTTCTCACCGAAACATTCGCTGGGATAACACCTCTGAAAACCGTGAGTACTTCGTGTTCTTATCAATAGCAGATATCCATCAATACTCGAGGTGCATATATAGTTCAATGTTATTTATATCTCGTTTCGTGCCGGAAAGTGTAAGTATACGGTATACCGAAAAAAAATCCTCAAGGTGTTCGACGCGATATTTCACAGTACTACCAATATCCTCACGGTATCGTAAAACGATGATAATGTTTTATTGTTTAATCGAAATTTAATAAACCGTTGTCCTACAAGTTGGGCACGGTTCACAAATTGACTTTCAATAATTGTTCTGTACAGCGTGCCTCCGATATTGGTCTTGTCCTTTAAAAAGACAGTATGAATCGGTTTCTTAAGGTGCGACCTCACCGTGCATGACGTTTTGGTGCTTTTTGATGGTTTATAACTTTCTTTCTATGTATCCTACAATTATAAAGTTAATGTCAAATTAAATAACTGTTTTCAAACAATACTTTAATGTCTCGATATTACAATTATTTGTAGTTGTTAGTTAATTATTCAACTTTTCTTAGACCCCAGTCTCTACTATTGAAACAATTATTTCTTGAGTTACAACTTCCTATCGTCCACGATATTTTACGTGAGGGTTCGGTTAGATATAGTGAATTAAAAACGTAAGCAACGAACTATACAGATAACATATATTTTAAAATAAAAAATAAAGTTTAAAATTGTATTATTTTATGGTGCTATAAAAACGGAATTACGTCAATTACTCAAAATTACGAGGCATTAAATTACGAAGCATCCTTCGATATTACATTTTCCAGAACTTCCGTATTGACATGTTACACGTTAAGAATGTTATTAGACCTCAAACTTTTCCCTTCAGTTACGGCAAATTGCAGTTTCTTAATATAAAATACAGATGGCGACACATGTTCAAGAATAGCTTGATCTGCATTTGCCGTCGTGTACCGCTTAGAACGCCACGTGAAAGACAGAAAAAGCGCCAGATGTCAGGGTGTCAGATGCCTGGATGCCCGCAGTGAGCGAGCCAGAGGTATCAGAACAACAAGCGCGAGGCTGCGTTTGCACCACAGCTGCTTTTGCGCGCGTTCTACTGCGCGTCGGTACACACACATGCCTGACGCGATCCAAATGAAATGGGCGCCATGAAAGGGATTCCAACATTTGGGATTCACCTACGTATGCGAAAACATTTCAATATTTTTATAATTTGCAAAAATCATTTTCGCAATCAAACTATGCTTATCAGAATAGTTCGACTATATTTTGTTTCAGAAACCACCTCGGTGGCTCTTAATTAAGTGGCAATGATATCAAAACAAAACACAAAAAATCAAAACGTCTCAGTGTCTCTGAGCCAACGCGCTGGCCCATCGATTCATATTTGTCGTGTTTAAATACCGGCCGAGGTGCCCGCAATCTGACGGAGGCCAATTTGAGTTTCGGTTGCAAGTCAAAAGATGTCCAGTTAGTCAAGATAAGCCCACCTTTTTATATTATTGGGGCGTGTTAGGTGATTTTTGTTGGTTTGACTTGTAAAACCCTAAGATCTGAATATTTGCTTCGCTTTACCTTAGTTCGGAGCGCAGCCAACGCTACAGGCTGATTAGTGCCACTAAATATATAAGCTCTTTGTCTGACGAAGCCACTGACGCAGCGCCAAGATCGCGAGGTCAAGCAGTTCGTTCTCTTTCTGTGCCTGTGCGGTCGGGTTCAACTAGAGCCACTAAATAAGCTACGCCTCATACACATCTTGGTGCTTAAAATGATGGTTGTCAGTTATCTGAAGCTTTATCTGAAATCAGAGGAATCGTTTTTCAGTCCTCCAGAAATGTTAAAACCGTTCGCGACAAAGCAAAGCAATATTACGTGAGCTTCCTAACACCGAAACTAATGCTGAAGTGAAACTTGAGGAAGAAAACGAGAAGGACGGACAACCACAAACTTCTAACTAGCAACAAAATTTATTGACACCAAGAGTTTGCTTATATAGAGGAAAAGGAGAAGGTGAAATAAAAGGTGGAAAGAAGGAGCACTATGCCGTCGAGGGTACATCACTGTCGGGAACGGGGGGGGGGGGGGGAGTGAAGCTTTGAACTAAGGAATCTTGTCTCTTTCCCCGAAAGGGCAATGTTGTCCTTGGATCGACACATGGCGAAAGCTTCTATTATCTCCCGACCATACCTCGAGGTGTGACCCCCGATTCCCGTAGTAGAGGGAAGGTCGGCTGAGCAGGAAGTAGATTCCGATGCGTGTTTGGCGATCGGGTGGTGACTAACCTCTGAACCGTTAAAGACCGCTTTTTTAACCTCGTTCACGTGCTCTCTCAGGCGGTCCAGCGCCCGGTTTGGCTAATGTATCGGGCACCACAAGACTAGGGATTGATTAAACACACCCTTTGCGAGAAGGAATGTAACAGGTTTTGTGGTTGTTTTGGCAAGGGGACGCCGGTCCAGGGCTGTTGATTTTTTCTTCTTGCAAATAGATGCCAATTTAGACTTACACGAGAAAACCACGTTGGTGTAGAAGCCCTGCGCTATTGATTTTAGTCGATCCGAAATGTTATGAATGTAGGGGATTCACGCGAAGCGGGACTTTGGAGGGCGGTTTTTTGAATTGAGGCCCCGTGACAAGTCCTTTGATGGTAAGTTCGATCAAGTTGTTTGGATAACCTGCCTTGAGAAGGCGGCCTATCTGATTGGACAGACTAGTTGTGGAAACGGGATGACACGACTTGGATTTGGCAGCAGCAATAAGGTTTCGAACAATACCAGTTTTTACGTTTTTTGAGTGCGAGCTGCTGAAAGGCAGAACAGGCTTCGCAGGCCTCTGATGATTGGACCAGCGGATGCCGACACTGGTGGGGACCAATCTCAAATCAAGGAACTGTAATCCTTGAACCTTCACATGAAGGGTCCCTTTGTGAACGTGAGCCCGCAGGAGTTCTTCTGGAAGGCGCCTTCTATCGCTGAGGTATCCGAATTAGTGGAATGAAGGATAAGATAATCATCTACGTAGCGATAAACCCCGGCTTCGGGAAATTCCTGCTCAAGGTTCGATTGAACCTTGGTGTCAACGTGAAACATAAAGATTTCGCTTAGGATGAGCGCTAGGGACGACCCTATGCAGTGTGCACACACCTGATTTCTGAAGGAACACTTTGCTTTCGTGTTCGACAAGGGTGGACTGAAGATACAGGCGAATCAACTCAAGAAATGATGAGAGTGAGATGCGACAGGAATCTTGAAAATCTATAACGCCTCTGAGGTCCACAGGATCAGACACGAACCCCAGAAGGGTTTTCACATTGAGACTATAATACAAATCTACTACATCGAGAGAGAACACTTTAACAGTTTCAGTACCTGCATGTAACTTATCTAACGCTGGGTTAAGGTCTTCTGAATTCTTTAGTCGGAAAGGTTGAGGAAGGTCCAAGGTTCCGAGATGTTTTTGTAAGAACATCGCCAAGGGCTCCTGCCAGCACCCTGCTTCCGAAATAATGCTGCGGTAAGGCACTACAGGCTTATGTGTCTTGACAGAAAAGAAAATGGATAGGTACGGCTTAGCAGGAGCAAGAACGGCACTTTTTAGAGAAGGGAGGTTGGAGGAATCGCAGAGCGCCTTCACTTTAGACCTGAGGAAACCTGACGGCCTCGACTTGAGAAGAAAGTTATGTTTCATGATCAGCGCTTCGTCGTTCTTCTCCTGCATTTGTTCTTTGTTGAGTATGACTAACCTGCCCGTCTTGTCCGCTTGAAGAACTTAAAGCTCAGCAGACTGAAGTTCCTTGATAGCTGGGGTGGCAGCATTCTTTTTTTTGTCCCACCGTAGAAGCACACAGCTCCTGACCCTGCCGCCACGAAGTCCTGACGGGTGTCCTCCGGTGTCTTGGCGACGATCTCGTACACCGCGGCCAGCTGGTCGACTCTGGTGTTGGCGACCGCCGGAGCATACTTCGGCCCGTGGGACAGAAGGCTTTCCGTAGACGGGGATAACTGCGCTCCAGACAAGTTGAGGGGGTTCTGATTTGACTTTGGGTGTCACGTCGATGAATTTTCTCTGATAACGAAGAAAATAATCCAGGAGTTTGACAGAAGGGTGCAGCCTGACTCTAGTAGAAACTTGAAGGACGGCTGACGATCATACTTTGGTCCCAGGTGTTTGGACATCACGGCGGGCAGAAGCTCTTGCATAACGCGAATTTCGTTGAAGATTTTATTCCTGGCGATCTGCATGAATCTGTAATTGGCTTGCCAGTTGCTTGACTTGAACCCCGTGACTTGCTTGATGGTTCCGTGTGGAACCTTCTTGCGGACAAAGTATCTGAGAATGCGTAGACGTAAGCGCAGCGTTGGCATCTTGGAAAGGAAAATTGCAGCTTGAAGAAGTTCAACAGGGGCAAACTTTGGGGTCGGCTACATAGGACAAGACAAACAAGGCTCACGTTAACGATGTAAGGACAGAACGAGCGGGTTAGTTGGGATAATTTTACTTGAGGAAGAAAACGAGAAGGACGGGCAACCATAAACTTCTAACTAGCAACAATAGTTATTGGCACCAAGAGTTTGCTTATATACAGGAGTAGGAGAGGGTGAAAAAAAAAAGGTGAAAAGGAGCACTATGCCGTCGAGGGTACGTCGCTGTCGGGAACGTGTGTGTGTGTGTGGGGGGGGGGGGGTGAAGCTTTGAACTAAGGAATCTTATCTCTTTCCCCGAAAGGGTAATGGAGGGGGAACCGATGTTCTCCTTTTATCTGTCAGACTCCTGGGATCATTTTCTTCGTTATCAGGGGAAATCCATCGACGTGACACCCAAAGTCAATCCAGGACCCCCCCCCCTCTCCCCCAATCACCTTGTCCGGAATGCAGTTATCTTCGTCTACGGAGAGCCTTCTGGCCCACGGGCCGAAGTATGTTCCGGTGGTCGCCATCACCAGCCAGAGTGGACCGGTTGGCCGCGGTGTACGAGGTCGCCGCCAAGGTACCGGAGGACACCCGTCAGGACTTCGTAGCGGCAGGGTCAAGAGCTGTGTGCTTCCATGGTGGGACAAAGAAAACCAAGAATGCTGCTACCCCAGCCTATCGAGGAACTTCAGTCCGCTGAGCTGAAAGTTCTTCAAGCGTACAAGACGGGTGGGTGCGTCATCCTCAACCAGGAACAAATGCAGGAGAAGACGGACGAAGCGCTGAAAAAGGACTTTCTTCTCAAGTCGAGGCCGTCAGGTTCACTCAGGTCTAAAGTGAAGGCGCTCTGCGACTTTTCCAACCTTCCTTCTCTAAAAAGTGCCATTCTTGCTCCTGCTAAGCAGACCTATCCATTTTCTTTGCTGCCAAGACACCTAAGCCTGGAGTGCCTTTCCGTAGCATTATTTCGGAAATAGGATGCTGGCAGAAGAAGCCCTTGGCGATGTTCTTACAAAAACATCTCGGAACCTTGGACCTTCCTCAACCTTTCCGACTAAAGAATTCAGAAGGCCTTATCCCAGCGTTAGATAAGTTACATGCCGGTACTAAAACTGTTGGAGTGTTCCCTCTCGATGTAGTAGATTTGTATTATAGTCTCAATGTGAACACCCTTCTGGGGTTCGTGTCTGATGCTGTGCACCTCAGAGGCGTTATAGATTTTCAAAATTCCTGTGGCATCTCACTCTCAGCATTTCTTGAATTGATTCGCCTGTATCTTCAATCCACCCTTGTCGAACACGAGGGCAAAGTGTTCATTCAGAAATCAGGTGTGTGCATAGGGTCGTGCCTTGCGCCCATCCTAAGCGAAATCTTTATGTTTCACGTTGACAGCAAGGTTCAATCGAACCTTGAGCAGGAATGTCCCGAAGCCAGGGTTTATCGCTACGTAGATGATTATCTTATCCTTCATTCCACTAATTCAGATACCGCAGCGACTGAAGGCATCTTCCAGAAGAACTCCTTCGGGTTCACGTTCACAAAAGAGACCCCTCATGTGAAGGATTACAGTTCCTTGATCTGAGATTGGTTCCCACCAGTGTCGGAATCTGCTGGTCCAATCATCACAGGTCTGCGAAGCCTGTACTGCCTTTCAGCAGCTCGCACCCAAAAACGTAAAAACTGGTATTGTTCGAAACCTTATTGCTGCTGCCAAATCCAAGTCGTCTCGTCACCTTTCTGCAACTAGTCTGTCCAATCAGATAGACCACCTTATTTTCAAGGCAGGTTACCCAAACGACTTGATCGACCTTACCATCAAAAGACTTGTCACGGGGCCTCAATTCAAAAAGCCGCCTCCAAAGTCCCGCTTCGCGTTAATCCCCTATACATTCATAACATTTCGCATTGACTGAAATCAATAGCGCAGGGCTTCAACACCAACGTGGTTTTCTTGTGCAAGTTTAAATTGGCATCTATTTGCAAAAAGTCAACAGCCCCGGACCGGCGCCTTTCTTGGCCTTTCTGCCAAAAGAACCACAAAACCTGTTACATTCCTTGTCGCAAAGGGTGTGTTTACTCAATCCCTATGTCTTGTGATGCCCGATGGTGACGGACACGCAGCGCCATGGGGTGAGCGGTCGTTGAAACTGACGCGCAGCGGCCAATGGGAGCCTCGCCGACGCGCGCCAGCAAATGGGACCGAAGCCGAAATCCATCAGCTTTACTCCGCTCCCCTGGGATCGGGAAAACAAGGTGCCGTTGTCTTGGCTTTTCGCGTGGTTTCATAGCTGGTAGCTGGCTTCACTTGGAGAAAGGATTTAAGGCGGCGCGGCTCGCTCCATAAAACAGTTAATGCTTTCACATTCAAAAAATTGTGGGGGTGTCAGTGTCCCTTTGGACTCGTTCTTGCCAGTGACAATCAAACGGCCTTGACGAGACGATCGAACGGCCTTGGATTGGCTCCGACTGCTCGTAGCATCCGCTGCGGTCGGTCGTAAGGTGGAACGGGGTAGAAGACAAGGCCGGCGCATTACGTCAACATTAGCAGGCTTTCGTTTTTAGCTGGTATTGCTTCTGCACGTATGTAGTCTTTACAGGCCGTTGGTTGTTTGTCACCCATGCAGGGATAACCGGGGGCTGCAGCTTCTTCGACGCCATGAATCCACTGGAGGTCATCGGTGGTGTTCAAAGGATGGCGGTGGGCGTCATCATCGCCATCGTGGTTGGGGTGATTGTCCTCGTCGCACTGATCATTACATGCTGCGTATGCATGTGCAGGGCATGTGCGGGACGTAAAAAAGTAAGAAACAGAAGGGTTATTTTTCTCGCCCACATTGTTCGAAGAAGTAAAACGCGATACATGTATGGACGTTTGGGCAGTGCGAGCAAAATGGTGTCGTCATGTACCTAGAGACGGAGGTGCGAAGTGGCTTATGCACATTGCCGTCACGGTTGGCGCCGTGGATATGCCGCTGAGGACTGCCACGAGTGCTCGGTGATCGGTAAAGTGGGGGAGACGAGACACTGGATGTGCGTGTCAACTTTCAACGTAAGCACGAGGTCGATGGTGCTGCCGGCGGGCGTTGTCGGTGCGCTGACATCGGACACCACGCAGGGCTGGAGAACCACTCGTTCTTGCTTCCAAAAACCTGTATATGTAAAGTTCGGGAAGTCGCACTTTGAAATCGTAACCATCGCCAATAGACCACTTTCAAAAGTCGGCGCAACCTAGTTGTTGCTGCGCCAATCATCAGAGTCTGCCATTGTTTGGGCACGTGCACCCTTCAATGAGTACCTATATATAATGACCACGAGGGCTCTGCCATCGTTCGGCCAGACCTCGCTTCGGCTGGTATCGAAAACAAGCGGTGCATCAGCGTTTGGTGAGGGCTCGAACCCACTCACACGATAAGCGCCCACGGGTGATGGATGGATGGATGATAACGGCTGTAGCCTTTGTAACGGGCGGTAGCCTGCGCCACCTAGCCTAAAAAAAACACCACCAAAAACCTGATTTCTCCTTTCCCCTTTCAAGCCAAAGCGTTTCTCTCTATCACCAGGTCATAATGATCGCCAGGCAGACCATTGGGGGACCGGGCAAAAAAAAAAAAAACTAAAAGCATCACCTCCGCCTCTCCCACCGGTGTGGGAGTCGCCAATTTTCCTCCGGTCGAACCTTTGTCGACGTCACTCACTTGCGTACCTCGGCAAACCTCACTCATGAGGGCCCTCACTCACCCTCACTCACCCTCATCTTCACAGGTGATGTGAGGGTGAGTGCTCTGAACCAGGAAAATTTATGAGTGTGAGGGTCAGTGAGAGCCGTGAGGGCTGTGAGGACCTTGACTGCGCGAGGGCGGTGAGTGCGTGAGTGTCGTGAGGGGTGTTGAGGGCCATGAGTGCGTGAGTGAGTGGTGAGTGCATGAGGGATGAGGCTCGTGAGGGCGGTGAGTGCGTGACGGGTGTGAGGGCCATGAGTGCGTGAGTGGCGTGAGGGCCATGAGTGCGCGCGGCGTATGAGTGCGTGAGGGCGGTGGGTGCGTGAGGGGCGTGAGGGCCGTGAGTGCGTGAGGGGAATGAGGGCCGCGAGGTTCAGTGAGGGTGAATGAAGGGCTGAAGGTGAGTGTAGCTGTGAGGGTGAGGGTGAGTGAGGGGTTTAGGTTATTATGGCTGTGAGGGTGAGGGCGAGTGAGGGCGACCTAAAATGCCGAGCTCTGCCCACTGGGGGACAAGGTTGAGACTGTGCCGGAGCCACGCGGGAGGGAGTCCCAATTTTTCTCTGTCCCGCCGCCCGCCCCAGCTGTGCTTGTTAGTAGTAATTAGTTAAATTTTCCCTAGACAATGTCCGTCAGCACTCCAATCTCCTAGCTCTTCGTTGCCTCAATTTATAATCCACCCTTCCATCTCCTCCAGCGAAACCGAGGGCCACCGGTACTTCTGTCGCCCCGTCGGGAAGGGCAGGACTAAGCTCCTTAAATTTTAGAATTACATGCTCAATTGTTTCCGTCGCCTTCACATATTTTGCGCATTGTATCTGTGTCTTCAAATTTGTCCATTTACGTTTTTTTTTCTCTTAAAACTCCCGTCCTCGCCTTAAACGCAGAGCGTTCCCTCTTGAATTATCGAATAAACCTTCCTTCTTTATTTCTTGCTTCTATGACCTATAAATTGGTAAAGCTGACTTCCTCTGCATTTTCTCCTCCCACATCCATCTCTGCTTCCTTAATTAACTGCCCCTTCCACTGAACGCGTTTGCTCCACCGCATTCCCGCCTGCGGAAATTTCATCCAAAGCTTTCGTGTCCGTTTCGTCCATCTCGTGTTCAGACTCCTCATATACAGGTATTTAAAGATTTTATACGCCCACCGCGTATCCTCCATGTCTGTTAGTCTTGGTTCAACATTCTGTTCTCCCTGCTTCTCTGCTCTAAAGCGATAACCAGACCATATCACCCTGCACTCTTTTGTTCGGAGTTTTCCTATGTGAACCTAGAGCTGTCCTGCCAACGCTCCTTTGCCCTTTCTCCAATTTCGTCTGAAGTCTAGAACTCATGCACACGACTGCATTACCAAAGGTCACTCCTGGTACCATTTCTCCTTTCCATACTCCCCGCATCACTTCGTATCTATTAGAGTTTCATAACGCCCTGCGCTTCATAATTGCCAAATTCCCTTTACCTTTACAATTTATATGTCTCTTATATCCCTCGAGATATTTCTTTCCTTCGTTGATCTACAGTCCCAGATTATTGTACTTGTCCACCATATCTATCTCTATTATCTGTATCTTTAAATTATCTCATTTGATGTCGTAAAAAAAACATAATTCCAGATGTTGTTACGCTGAATTTAAATCCGAAAGCGTCCCCTTTTCTGCAACTGTTCTCGATTATCTGCTAAGAGTACAATATCATCCGTGTACATTAAGCCTGGCAATTTGTGCCTCACTGTCTTCCGTCCTTTCATGTACGATATATTCAAGCCCAATTCATTTTCTCTAGTCTTTTCTTCATTTTTCTTAAGTATATCATGGAAAGTAAAGGCGACAGGGGGCATCCCTGCCTAAGCCCACGCCTTATTGCCGCTGGCTCTGTCGTTTCAGCCTTCCATGTTATAGTTATTGTGTTGTTCATGTACACTTCCTGCAAAAATCTCATCATTTCATATTTAATCCTGATTCTTTTAGCTGTGTCACAGGAATTTTCTGATTCACGTTATCGTGTGCTCACTGTATGTCTAAAAGTGACATCCATAACGGTCGCTGGCTTGTGTGCGCTATTTCTATAGATTGTGTGAACGTATCTTCTCTTTCTGCCAATTCTTCTACTCTACCCTTCACCACATGCATAACTAGTCTGTATAGGACAGATCTTACCGTTATGGAGCGGTAAAATTTGATGTCCCTGTCGCCTTTACCCTTGTACAGCAGCCTCACCCTGCTTTGTCACCTAATCTCGGGAACCTCTCTCTCAACAATATTTTTTCTACTGTTTGTTGCAGCATAATTTAGGGTGTTTTGCCAAGAATTTTCACAAGTCTCATTTCTGTGCCATCTGGTCCAGTTCATGTTTCTGCTGACACTCTGCTTTCGCCTCTTTTCCATTCTCCTGGTGTTATCTGTGGTACGAATTCGCTAAGGTCTGGTTGGCTGTCACTACAAACTATCCTTTGCGTGGTTTCTGGATGCTCTTGATTTGAACACATTTCCTCAATCATGCTCCTAATATTGACACACTTCCTACCCTTCTACCCGTGTCCCATGACCCGTAGTCAATGGGTGGTGACGAATATGTCTTTAACTCTGTGAAATTTTGGGCTTCCAAAACCTCTTGGTTGCACTTCTGTCAGTTCGGGTAATTTCCCTTGCCCATTTCCTTTCGTCTTTTTTCTATCTGGTCCTGGATCAAAGCATATGCCGATAATTTATTTTCCTCAAAGTCCTTTTATTTTCCCTCTATTTTCCCCGCTGAAGCACCCCCTTTTTGCTCGTCTATGCTCCCTGGATGCCTCTTGCCTCTGATTAATGGCTGCGTTGGCTTCCTTATCCCACCAGCTTTTGGCATGTGTTTGCATTTGCTCTGAAATCTCGCTTGGATTCGTCGCAACTCCCTTTTGAATATTTCTACGCATTCATTGTACAATCACTCTTTCTCTACTTGTGTGGCTACTGTGTCCTCAATTGGTTTTGATATTTCCTTCAGCTGTGTGTCACTAAAATCTATCTTGTCTCCTTGCTTTCGTATTTCTGATTCTTGCTGCGTCCTTCCAAAATTAACCTTAATTCGTTTATGGTCACTCCCTAAGCTTTTCATTCCTCCTTTGTCCATTTCCATGCAACCCAATATGTTGTACAATTTGTGGTACGTTATACAGTAGTCTATTGTCGATTGAGAGTGGTTCCTCTTCCATGATACTTTTTTCTCACATTTGATTTGTGGATTTAGCAGTACCAGATCTAAGGCCTCGTATAACTCCTGTAATGTCCTTCCTTTCACGTCTGTGAAACCATCAAAGTCCTTCAAGTGAGCATTCACATCTCCTATGATTAGTATTTCTTGATATTTTATGATTTCCATGATGTCTCCTTCTATGCATATTATGTGCCCTGCGTTTTCCTTTTCCGAATCATTTCCTGTCCACAAATTTACCAATCCCAAAAATGTTTACACACCCAAAATACTACCTTTTATCAACAAATGTTCCCTACAATCTTCCTTGACTCTTCCAAACTTGTTTCACCAATGCCCTTAGACCCCCCCTCTCCCCCTTCCCCCTTTTCGTTCCTTTCCTGTTACATCCTATCCACGTGTACTCTGGCGTAAAAGGTGGTTCTTCCACGTCTCTTAGATGTGTCTCCACGACCTCGCATGCTGTGAAACTTTCCCTTTGGATTTGGTCCTCAATTTCTATACATTTTACCCTGTTCCTGCCACCTTGCATGTTTATATATGAACCCTACCTTCTGTTGTATTTTTATTTTTCTCCTGCGAGTCTTAGTCCTGCCCTTCCTTGTTGGCCCTTCCATTGTGAGACAGGAGTTCTCCTAAAGCCCGCCTGTACCCTAAAAAATAAACAGCTTTACGTTCTTTTTTGTGTTCCATGTGCCTTCCCGGGGGTACGCTGTAATGAATACTATTCAAGGAGAAAGGCTGGTGTGTTCCAGTCATATAGATCTCCTGGTTGACATTCACCACGTCGTATTTAAGGGCCTCCGTCATCTCCCGTATAATTGCGTTCGCCTCAGTAATCTGGGGGCTATCTCCGGCCCCCTTCCTTGGACAACTGGGATGGTGCACAACACATGATGTGGATTCCCTCCGACACGGCCCGGAGGTTGGCCAGTACCGCCTCTATTTGAAGAGAAATGGCGACCACCAGTGTTGCTTAACGAACTTTTGATCTGTGCTAAACACTACAATGGCGGCGCCCACAAAAAATAAAAAAATGGTCGAATGGTGTACCCATACTTACGGACAATCGCTATCAATGAACGCAAGCTCCGCTGGTCTTATTTCTTCTTTTAACAGTGCGGCAGATGTGTTTATGAAACACTTATGGGGGCATGTGTGCTGCATATGTGCTGCTTTTCACCGATAAGTGAAAACAATGTCAGTTTCAAGCGTCTTTGTTTCACTTGTCCGCGCTAGTATAGACACGTCTTACCGGCGAATTCGTCACCTCGTTTCCACGATGACGATGTCACGATTTACCACTTCCATCGCAGGAAACCCACACGGTCGTGTACCAGACACCGCCTCCGCACAGTTACGCCGCAGACCCAAACCACCCGCAGTTCCAGCCGTGGCCACCAGGGGCGCAACCTTCCGCCCCTCAAGCTGTACCCAACGGACATATCTAGCCCCTGAACACCGGATGCACCCCGGAACTGTACCGATGGTCGCTCCCCTCCTTATCGCACCAGGGAAACGACACCGAAATACTGAGAAATAGGGAGTTTTCGTAGTACCGCGTTTCCCCTCCGCTAAGCCCTCCGCAACGAAGAAGCCGCTACTGCGCCTGCGCGCCGATGGCCATCAGTGTAGAGTTCCGGGTATCGTAGCGGGTTGCGGAGGGCGTTGCGGGACGGCGAAAACCGGCTACGAAAGCTCCCTAATAGGGAGGTTTCGTAGATCGTTTTCGCCGTCCCGCAACGCCCTCCGGAGCCCGCTACGATACCCAGAACTCTACAGTCAAGGCTGTCGGCGCGCAGGCGCAGTAGCAACTTCTCCGTTGCGGAGGGCTTAGCGGAGGAGGAAACGCGGTCTACGAAAACTCCCCATTGACACCGGCGTGCGTGCGCAATACCACTCAGAAAAGACAACTGGCCTGTTGTTCCTCTGCCTCCGAATGTCATCGCCTACATCAGCATCGTCGAAAGCGTGTGGCGTGACGTCATCATGCATGCTGCGACGCCAATACGAACGCGTCTGCTGCTTTGCGGCGTCTATCGTCGAGGCTTGCCGCTTGGGTTCGGGTTGATGTTCCACACAAACGACAACGTAACGCGCAAACTTCGTATTCTAGGTGGTTTTAGCATGTGTCGAATGGATCTGACCCCTGTGACACGTTGATTATATAATGCACAAAAAGCGCTAAAGAAAAACACGGACGAAGCGGTAGAAATACGCAAACAGGACAAACGCTGACTCCGCGATTAAACTTTTTATAAAAACAACGGAAAAACACACACACACAAAAAAAAACACAGACGGAGCGGAAGAGAAACGTAAGGAGGACGAAGGCTGACTCACAACGACAAGTAATAAAAACCGCAGTTGCGAGTCAGTGTTCGTCCTGTTTGCGTGTTTCTTCCGTGTTTTAGAGCGCAGCTCTTAGGCACCCGTTTCCGGCTTGAGCGGCGTCGGCGTCGCCGTCGGCGTAACCATAAGGTCATGTGACCCCCAGGTCATGTGACCCCACCAGGTCACGTGACCCCTCCAGGTCATGTGACCCCCCAGGTCACGTGACACCCCCCCCCCGAGGTCACGTGACCCCCACAGGTCACCTGAACCCGCCCTTCGAGGTTACGTGACCCCCGTGAGGGGAGGAGGAGAAAGGAGGGGTATACCCTCCCCTCAGTACCCTTCCCTCCTCCTCCTCAAGAGCTGCGCTCCAATTCGGCGTTACAGGGAGTTGTAAACGGCTTTCATTTTTTTCTTCGTTTTTTTTGCGCTGTTTTTACGTTATGATCAACAAGTACTAATATGTGCGTGACGCGAGCACCTGGGATACGCCCGGGCACCGATAAGAGAAGAAATGAGCATAAGGAATGGGGTTCCGAAGAAAGATGCAGCCTCGCCGGACAGTGCATTGGGGACTCTGTTCCTGGTTAACACAAAATAAAGGTGTAAATAAAGATTTTACTCCCATGACGCTCGGGTTGCTCTCCGAATTTTCGCTTTTTTCCCCGATTTGAATCAAACCGTCTCGGGGTTAATTTTCGGGGCTTATCGGTATTTACCGAAAACACGGAACCCTACTTGTACGTAGGCCGTTGACTTTCCACCGTGTACTTATACACCAACTCAAGTGTCTGACGTCATGCCGTAGAGGTGGCGCTGCTGTCGTCATTGCGCATGCGCAGACCCTGTCACGCGAATCTTGTTTCTGCGCACGTCTACAGTGCCCACACCCCGTGTGGCCATGAGCGTGTTTGCTCCTAAGCAGTGTGTACAAAAATCGGCGAATGTTTTTTTTAACATATAAGTGAAACTCGTTTATATCGAACTCGCCAAAAAACGTCTACCAGTTCGATATAGCGGGTAATTCGATATAAACGTTTTAATGAATTTGACTCTCAAAAATCCACTTTCTGCTGACATATTACATAATGAAATAGTCTTGCATCTTCTGTTGCTTTTTCTTTATTGCATCCGCGATAACGATATTTTTCTACGCTATCGAGAGACTCCAAAATGCTGAGGCCGCTGCCTTCTATATTCCCGCATTAGCGCCGAACTATGCCAAGAGCACGGAGCACGTCCGAGCAGGAGCACTTTCTCCTGCATAGCGCCGTTTTCTCTGCAAGTTGGCTTTCCCTAAGGCATGCGGCTGCGTTGGGGGAAAGCCAGCTTGCAGAGCAAAACGGCGCTCTTGGCAGTTCGATATATACCGGTAGCGGCTGCTATTTTTGTTCGATGTAACCGTAGTTTTTGCTATATACTATCACCGTAACATTACTGTGCACAAAAATTGTTCGATATAAGGAATAATTTGATGTAAACGGGTTTGATATAGTCGGGTTCGACTGTCTGCACGCCAAGCGGCATGTGCTAACACAATGCCCTTGGTCTCTTCTTAACGGCACCTCCCCCACTGCGGGACGGTCAACCATTGAGTAGCTCGTAAACTCAGCATCACCTGTGCAAGTTGAACCTATGACTCAGAAAAGGTAAGCTTTCCAAGAAACAATATTGTCAATGATCAGCCACGTTCACGTCTCATTCCTGTCGGTGTCAATGATCGAAACGGACGGATCTCTGCAGTATTAATACAGAAACTGCCTGCGAAAGCAGTGCTTTAGAATCGTTATCACATTTCCGGTTTTTGCTCATTTTAAGAAATTATTACCCAGCTCACACCGGTCTAATTTACGTCTAAGAAAAATAAGAAAAAGAGAAGTCCGACCTTCAACACAACACGATCGAGCAACATTGGCTTTCGCTATCTAGCGGGAAGCTCGTGATTGGACCCTAGTTCAAGCCGAAGGCTGACAGCTCTCGTACCCAATAAGTTATCACAAGATGCTCCGAGTGTCGGCAGGTTCGCATATACTTCCTATATCTCCTTTTTTTCGCGTATAACTTTTTTTTTGGCTCGAACATTTTTTTTGAACGTTACAATTGACCATTTTTCATAGACAGTGCGTACATATCATGATGATCTCGAAAATACCGCAAAACCTTCGCTCTTGATAAATGCAGTCCCAGGGTGACTTCATAGATGGCGCCAGCGTGTCAAGTGTGTTCTCTTGTCGTAAAAAGATCACAATAACTCGGTTGTAAGCCAACGCAAGGAAACAAGTTAAGGCCTGTCCAAACTGGATACTTCAGAAATCGTGAGGCGACACAGCTCCCATATAAGTCGTGCAACGATCCGCTACCGTCCGTCCTTTTTTTATTTGTTTATTTTTTTGCTGAAGGGAATGTTTTTTTTTTTTTTGTCAAAGTTTGCTTGTGTCTTTCACGGGGCCTTGAGCATATTCATCACGTGGGTCCGGGCAGCCACTCACACGCTCTGTTGGCTATCAGTTAATCACTCAAGGCCCTCCGCTGCTGTTCAAGTCCCGAAAACTGAAAAGGGTAGTACACGAGGACGAGGAGGCGAATGCTCTTCGCGCAAGCCGCTAGGCCGCGCAGCAGAACAGATAGACAGGCAACATTCACACCATCGGCGGGTGGCGTGTGATGTCAAGTCTGACGAGCACCGAGGTCACCGGAAAGCGGAGGAGGCGAGGAGGAAAGTCATGATGTTTGCCAGGTGGTGTTCCCATAGAAATCAGACTGCCGGACTTCACCGTCCACGACTTTTCGAGTCGGAGTCGTGATATGGCCGTGCAGCCCGATTCTCCGTGACCTAGTGCTCCTCGTCTCGTGGACACTAGCCCCATCATCGTAATGACGGATGGAGTGCAACGATTTTAATGCTGAAAGAATTTTCAGTTTGGATATTTTATATTGTTTATCTAGGCACAAGTGAGAAAAACGCGTCATCTTGCCCCCGAAAAAAAAAAAAAACTGCTATTTCGTTGCGTAATTGCAAATGATAAAGCGAATTATTCGCCGATCTGCAGCCGCGTGTGGCGGTTATGGGAACTACAGTGTCACGTCCCTGGGGGACACGCGAAGCTCAACAAAACCTGTCCCCCTCCGCTGCTACACTCGCCGTCAGCCGCGTGGCGAACCGTCTTTTGTGTCGATCTCTCGCCTCGAACTTCGACGGTGCTAATCCTTGAAAATGTCGACAATGGCGGAGGAAGCGGCTGGGGTCTCTGAAGAGAGAACCTAACGGGAAACCGGGTGGTCCCGCAGAGTACGTCACTAGAGAGCCGAGAGACAACGTGAGAGTTGAGAGGCACTTGACTTCCGATTTCTTCAAGTTTTCGTTTTTTTATAAAAATGAAAATTAGCGCGCGCAAGAATATACAGATTTCTGTTCTTCGTTCCATAGGTGGCACAGATTAATTCCCGCAATGAATTGGCCAAAGTCCGCAAATCGTTGCACCGCCCCTTTAAGAATGCGTCAATCTGGCGATGCAGGCGAGGTTGCTAATGGGCCTTTTCCGGAGTTTCCACGGCGCATGCGCAGAACAGCAGCAGGCAGGAGTCCGCCATTTTTGATGGTGTGGTGCGTCCGGCTCGGGACTGCGGGAGGCAGCGGTGGTCGCGCGTTTCGAAATTCTCCGACATGCCCCAACGCTGTTCCGTTGTCGGCTGCAGCAACAAGAGCGAGCGTTGTCGCCGTTTATGTTTCTTTAGGTTTCTTTCTACTAGCATGCACCCGACGAGTCTTTGGGAGACCCATCTGTTCTGCTGTGATCACGGTGAAGAGAAATTGTTTGTTTTATGTTTTGTTGGATTATCAATTGTGGGCACTATAAAACAATCCAATATTAACGGTTGTTTCATTTGTTCCTCCATCGTGGTCAGCAATTCTATTGTAATTTACTGTTGTTACAAAATGATTGCCGAAAGTAATTACCGTACAACGCGAATTTCGTAATCGGAAATTATAAATTAAAGGGCAAGTTTAATAATTTTAAGAGTGATTTAATTTATTTAAAAAAATCATTCGTTGCAGTCGAATTTGTCCTCTAATATAACATAGGATTCGGCTGATTACCTTTTGTTTTTCTTCTTTCTTTCATACAGTCACGCGGACGATATGAATAAGCCCAGGTGAGCGCGTGTCTTAGATACAGCTTAGTTAAAAGCGGACGAGCAGCCAGAAAGAAAGAAACTCTCGCTCACTTCCTCCTTTGTATTCGAGAAAGGGGGAGGCCTTCCTCCGGACAGCGGCAGTATACAGCGATGCAGTATCCCAGCGATCCGTTCCTGTAACTCGGTAGGCTTTGATAGGCTCAGATGGTCTGCAGCGCTATCTGTCAGAAGCCGTTTAAGGGCGACCTACAAAATGTTTTCCCGCAGGGTAGAAAATTCCTCCTCGCCACCCTTCCCATTTTTTCCTCTCCCACTGCTATCTTTACGGCGTGAGGGGGGGGGGGGGTCGTTTGTTGCTGCTTTTAGGGGGCTGGTTAGCCGCGATAAGATACCGGCATATCCAGCCCCAACAAAAGGAGTCCCCTCCGTCAAGACAGCAGTGGGATAGGGGGAAATTGGAAGGTTGGGCGAGGAGGGTTTTACTACTTTGCGGAAAACCTTATTGTAGGCTGGGCTTTAATTTAAAGGGCGACTCAACTCCATTTTTACGATTTTTGGGTTATGATCTGTTAAGTCGAAGTCGGCAACCCTGAATCACGAGATATAATTTGTTTTTCGGTAGCGTGTATAGTTTTGTAGACATCGCGTATCGAAGTTTCGTTCCGGCGGCACGGCGAAACCGAAACTACGGGCTCTACCGGCTCGAGCAGCTTGGCGAGCTGCGTGTCGACGGCATGAAGTAGATCTCGTCCCTCGCTCTTGAGCTGACGCGCCGACACGGCCGGCTCAGTCGCACGTGGAGTTTCAAAACAGAAGATAAGTTGCACATTTTCTTTTTACCGCTGCACTTTGTAAATATTATCACGAATGACAAATGATGAGGCAGAGAATAACTAAAGGAACTAAACGTTTAATGAGGGCGAACTTGTGCCCAAAAATAAAAAGGAAACAAAAGATAACAGCAGAGCGTCGCGGGCGTCGAAATCGGCGAAAGAGCAGAGTCGAACGCTGGGGCGAAACTGACTGCAGATCGCCGCGCGGAGCTCCTTATATAATCGCGTTGTCTTCTGGAACAATCGGCCTAGAAGGTTCGGCGACTAGAACATTCGCACCTCGAACAGGCGACAGAGTTCTCGAATTCACCAGAACTTTAAGCTGCAAGAATAAATAAAAGGACGCGTAACTCCCGGGAATCGAGCCCTGGCTCTTCGCGTGGGAGGCAAGCGCGATAACCGATAGGCCACGGCCGCGCTGCCTACCTGGCGCGCGGCAATATCATGTCACCAGTGTAGTTTTCGCCTGCGCTGATTCGCCGAAAAAGACCATCTCATTTCCCGCGATCATCAATGGCCTGGAGACTATCTGCGCTCTGGGACTCCGGATCTGCGGCCACACTCATTTCAGAAGACTTCGCACGGTCCCACAGTTTCTGCGTCACACCCGACGACGATGTTTTGCTGAAGGACCGTTCGGAGAAGCTCAGCACCCGCTAGGCACCACCCAAGCGACCATCACGATCGGACACTTGGCCGCTACAGTCGAGGTGAGAGTTGTCCAAAATCTCCCGCGCACCCTAACTGTTGGCCTCGACTGGCGCGAAGCCATTCCCTTTGACCAACGCAACTCACTAGATTGAATGGATTTCGAAAACGCAACCAACACCTATCCATTCCCACTCGTGCACGTCAGCGAGCATGGACAGCCCGACCTTATTTCGTCGCGCTGATTCCTCGTTCCATCGACAAATCACTGCAGCAAGCGCACAACTCAGATACGTAAGGCGTGACCGACTCTTGTTGCACACCGGATTTCCCGTGCCCCCATACGCACCGCGAAAAACCGCAGCGAGACCCGATCTGTCACGGATCCATCGAAACTCAGGATTCCATGGTGAGGGAAGAAGCGCATTTTCCACTCTTCCTTACGTCTGACGAGGTTCGAGACACGGTCTGCTCTCTCAACCAGCTCTCAGACGTACACGACGAGGACTTCGCGGAAGTAAAACGCACACTTCTGGAAAACGTAAAAGCCTTCGCGACCCCCGACAGAGACCTTGGTCTCTGTGAACACGTGAAACACAGCATCGAGCCTACCGACAGCAAGCCTGTGCGTATGCAACCTTAGTCGACGAGCGAAACCATCAAGACATTAATTCGCGCAGAGGCCAACGAACGGCTGCGAAAAGGCATTATACGTCCTTCAAAGTCACCCTACACCATTTCCCGGTTTACCTGGCCCGCAAGGCACACCGGATCGCCGCCAAGCACCGCACAATAGCTCAAGTTTTTTTCACGAACAACCAGCGGTCAACACCGATTACACCGCTACGCAGCTGTTCGCCGCAGCGAACGCCGACCCGCGGGACGATTTTTACAGCCGAATCAATCGACTTGCCTTGCACCGCGGCAGATCATCTGATTACATGCGCTTCACGCCGACGCCGCCCTTCACGATGGCTAGACGTCTACATAACCGAGGATCACGACAACAGCTGGGCAGCTTGGCGATTTGGACTCTTGGCAAAGAAGTCGGCGAGAAATCCGGCGGCTCTGATTGGCCGGCGCTAAGGTCAAGTGCGGCGTTGGCAAATCACGGCCGCCAGATTTCTCGCCGACCTTTTTCGCCCTGTGTCCAGATTAGGGCCCCTGGTTGGGTTCCGATCGCATGATCCGGTCGAGGCGGGGAGGCTCTCCTTACGCGTCTTGGCCACTAGCATATTCGCTTACAATACCCTCCCACATGTCAACGGTATTTGGTAAAGCTCATCAAAATTCCACATACTTATTTTTGTTATTTACCGCTTTTGTGGGCTTATGAGCTTTGAGAGCAGTGTGGACTGCCGGAAGAGCAGGCCATCGGCGGGTGTTCTGCCGTCCCTCCTTTGTCGTAAATGTCGATACGACCTTCCTCTTGCAGAGTGAAAGTCTATACTTACAAAAAGCAAAAACAAATAAGTTGCATAGTTGTATAAGATGCGCGACGGAAATTTTTGGGGAAAAGGCGACTTACGCACCGGAAAATATGGTATCCTCGCTTCTTTGGTTGACTCGGAGGCAAGGCACAGCTTTGTCAATCTGATGGTTGCAAAGAATGTCTAATTGCTCAGCCATCTAAGTTTCGGGAAACCCTCTGTGTTATTTAATGCAAAAGCATTAACTGTCTCATGGAGCGAGCTGACGTCATCAGCCTGAAGCGCGAAAACGGCAAATTGTTTCCTTCGGTTCCATTGGCTGGCTCGCGTCGACGGGGCTCCCATTGGCCGCTGCCCTCGTCAGTTTCCACGACCGCTCACCCCATGGCGCTGCGTGTCCATCAGCGCGGAGCGTCCAAGGTCACCAGGGGAGCACACGCGCCGACCAGCGACGAAAAGTACGCAGCAGACGAAAAAGGGAGCGGACGAGCGGCTTGCATGCTTTCGCATTCACAACTTATAAGGAATGCTTAGGTGTATGTACCTCGATCTATCTTTAAGCATACTGTCAGCCAATGACCCAAAGCATGGTAGAGACCAAGATCAGATCAAAAGCAAAAATGCGCACCATAAATATTCTACACCAAAAATTGACACGTTCTAGTAAATGAAAATCAAATCTAATCAACATGGTTAGTCACAACATGGTTGTGGATATGCTGCTCTAACACCAGTGCAGGAGGCAGAGAGATTAGTCAATACTCTTGAATTTGATTTGTCCCGCCTTTGTAAAAGGGTCTGACAATAGCTTTTATTAACTGCTCTGGTATTCTACCTGTCACCTGTCGTTCACTACAATAAGCAGGCATACACTATCCTCTTAAAACATTTCATGTCCCCCCCTCCCCCTCCCAAAACAACTTGCAGGGTTTTCACCGCAGAAATTAACTACGCATCGCCGAACGCCCATTCTCCGCCCAAATGTAGCACTAACAGTCTGAACCAGATGCCACAGTTTCAAAACCAACCATTATCTTATTCGAGAAGTTATAAGTAATTTTTCGAAATTTTTAATGGAGACAATGGTGGCCAACTGAGTCCTCGAACACATGGAGCTGAATGGCACCAGTTACCAAGAATGAACGCCATTTTTCCGTTGAAATTTTCAAAAAAAATCATAAATTTTGAATATTATAACGGTTACTATTGAAACTTCGGCATCTGGTTAGGACCACTAGCGCTACACTTGGGTGGAGACTGAGCGCCCGGTAATGCATCGTTTACTTTTGCAATAATATTTTGTTTTTAATGAAGGGATGGGGATGGTGGTTAGTTTATTTAGTGCCTGTCAACGGCCGTGAGTCCTATTGGACAGTACACTTTGTCATCTACATGGTGGCTTGAATAGGAATCCGTACACAATATACTAGTTTCCAGGGGCACAATAAAGATAGTATGACATGTAAAAAATGTCTTTTTTAAAACATCGTCGTTGGCACGGGCACATAAGCAAAAAATTGAAAATGTCAGCTTGCAAAAACATTGCATCGTATGTGTATTGTAACCGTGTCATTGAACTCTTTTGAAGTTTTCTATAAAACGTGTGAAGACATTTACAGGATTTCCCAGACGGAACACGGAAACACAGCGACGCCAACAGCTCATCACAGTCAAGGGTGCCGTGCACAACTTGGCGTAAAAATGTCATCACGTGCAAGCCTCCTGTCGTGAAGAGTCTGAAGGCTATGTCTGCCAAAAAGAAATTAGAGCTACAAAAACTACTTCCGCTGTACCTTTTCGAGTACATTGCTATACGTTAGACAAACAGAGTTCCATATTACACAGATACAAACTCTGAATGCAGCCGGACAAGTGAACAATAAAGATAGCAAGCGCTGTAAAGGTTTCGACATGGTGACACGTATAATAAAAAAGGACTTATCAAGCGCCCATCCCAGTAAGCTTCCGACCTAACCGAGGTGTTTCCCCGCCTTGGCTGCTTTGCACCGACTAGCGGGCTCCGTTTTTGCACTCGCGAGCTCTGTGCGCCTGTTGCAGGAGTGGAACTTGAGCGCACCAGAGTGCTCTCCTGCGCTCTAGGTCATTCTCAGAAATTGACTCGAGTTAATAGTTTTTCGATGACTGCTCAGCAAGTTTGTAATGTGGAATCATATATGCATTTCTTCACTGACTCAAAAGTTAATGTCATTTGTATTCATTAGTTGACTCATCGTGACGATTCGCCCTCTAATAGTATATCCATATGATCGTAAACTCGCCTGCACAGAACACACTTGTGTAGCTTTGACGGATCTTTTATTTTTAACAATGTAAATAATTAAAAAAAAAGATGGACTAAGAGTTTCAGGGGTGCCGTCTTCTTTAAAAATATGTCCGAATTAAAATCAACTATATATAGTATTGGCGGCGTGCGCGGAACTACAGGGGAGCCGCTTCTCAAGCTTTCATCATCGTCGTTTGCGACGTCGCGAGTAGGACCAGTGGGCAGGACAGACCGTCTTGATCCCTCAGCTCGTCAACTCGCTTCATGCGCTGTTTGGGTAACACGCGGCGAATTCGGTGAAGTGATATTTGTAGTAGGACATTTTACCAAAGCTCGAAAACGTGGCCCGCGTAGTAAGTGCTAACAAACACTTTTGGCGCTGAGGTGTCGAAGCGCTGGGATGGTGATGATGTGCTGTTCTCTACCACAGTACAAAAAGCTGGATGATGAAAATAGAATATCCAGCGCTTTATCCTACTACAACATCTACCACGGCGAATACGGTGCTTTTTTTTTATTATTGTGGTTCAGACAAAATAAAACCGAGAAGAGCTGTCATAAAATTGAAAATATAGAAAGCAAAATTCGAGAGTCCACCGCCTGTGTAGTAAACACTTCAGTGAAAGCAACTCCGTGCATCCAGTTGGTTCCAATCTGTTCTGTGGGTGCTGGTTTCTTACTAGGTTCAAGTTGGCTCTTTTTTAAATTTTGTAAACCAGTAAACAAACATTTCCTCAAAATAACTGGCAGGAAGAAGCGGTGGCTGACTTCCGGAGTCGTTTCAACTAAATCCCTGCTTATTCAGACTGTCGACGCGAAACGTGTGAGGCCCCCTTGAGGTCAAAGTCTGTTAAATCTAGTAAGTTGGTGACACTTCAGCGGGACTAATTTGTAGCAGGTATACACCTGCTACGAATTAGTCCCGTTTGCACGTTTCAATTTTGCAGACCCAAATAATTGCGCATAATGCGTGATGTGCTTCTCAGCGAGCGATTTTAAATTCGAAAACAATTCTTAGTAAAAATTGGATAGCACAAATGAATCAATCGCCTGAACTTGTCGGGCCATCGCCGACAATTTAAAAAGTTACGAAAATTTCTGCTTTTCTTTCGAGCAGGAGTCGCGATGCAACAAACTTCTTTGTCACGTATTCGATCTCGATGCGGGAGTAAGTGTCAGTCGCTGACGAGCATTTGCTCGCCAGCAACTGTCAAGTCACACTTGGATAGAAGCGTCTGTATCGGCAAGCCTCAATGTAGCTAAAACAAGTGTGTGGCGATTTGTAACACTGCACAGCTAAGAAGACAGCACGTCATTTACTCTTGAGGATGCAGAACCTTTTTCTACGGGGGCCACCACAGATTCGAAGAAAAATAAACAAGAATCGGAGAGGCTGTGAATAGCCCTGACGCACGCCGCGCAAACTGTGATGTGAAGCTCCAGAGTTTTTTTTTTTAACATTTTAAACATTTTTAATTATTAAAAATTAAACTTTGAGGCGCTGTTATTCATTAGAAAGATCACTCACAAAAACATCATACACGTTTCTTTAATAAATAACACGTTTTTAATCGGCATACATGCGAACTAACAGCCATTCCGTGCTATTTCATAGCGCGTCGTCTGCTCGCATCTTAACCTCCGTAACGGAAGTGCGCATGCGAGGTGGCGCCACCAAGACATCTCGTCGCCAATACTGCATAAGCAGCACGCACGTTTTAGAATTCTGCAGCTTTCCACTTTTAATATTGTTTAGAGTGCGTACAAATTTCTGTAGGAAGTTAGGGCCACCCCTTCTGTGTTTGCCTTGTTTGCGTCTTTGCCTTTTTCGCGCTTTATAATTGGCTTTCAGTGTGATTATGAACCAACTAGCCCAACCAAAGGTTGTGAATTGTGAGAGTTTAGTTTAGGTTCTGGAATTGCTAAAACCAGATACGATTGGGAAGCCATGAAACGTTGCGGTGGGATTGCTGTTCTGCCCCTCATCAGCTTCGAAAAATGTATTTGTTTATTGAATAAATAAAAAAAATGAAAGACGTTTACAAATGTCTGTAATGCGAAACTAGAGCGCAGCTCTTGGGGAGGAGGGAGGGTATGATCCCTGCCCTCCTTCTTTACTCCTCCCCTCCTCTTCCCGGTGAATTTGTTCACGGGTTACGTGACACGAAGTGATGTAACGTCATTTTCCCGGCTAAATTTAGCGGGGAAACTGTGACGTCCCATCATGCGACGCGCGCGTTACGCCGACGGCGACGCCGCTTGACCCGGAAACGGGCGCCCAAGAGCGGCGCTCTAAAACGACGGATATGCTGCGTCCGAGGATACGGAATACTGATTTTACAGTGGCGGGGGTGGCAGCTGTTGCAATGCAAACATTTTAAGCTATCGGAAGGCTTCCTGTAGAGTTCTGTTTTTAGACTCTCTCCCACCACAACGACCGTGACGTCAAGAAAGTTAACCTTTCTTGACGCCCACCGGGAGAAAGATCTTGAAACGTCAAACGATACAGCAGAGAACGTCTCCGATTTCCGAGCGAACACCGCCCCTCGAAGAGGTTGAATTCGTGCGAACCTCAGACTACGCGGAGTCGGTATAGTTGGTTACTCCAAATGGAGGCGTACCTGATCTCCATCTTCGCCCTGATTGTCTGGCAGCTTGGATACTCAACGTGTGGTAAGCAATGATCCCTTATTGTTTTTCTCAACGATCATGGGTTAGCCCAGGGCGAGTAACGCAGTCACTCTCAGTCGTCCAAACGAACGATAACATCATCTCATATCGCGTCAATAATAGCGTATACGATCGCAGTTGGTGAGCATTCTCTAAATTATGATTACACTTAGCTTCGAAAGAGAGGGGGGGGGGGGGAGTCATTACAATTGCAGTTACTACTGCCCATAAAATTGACGAGAGAAATTACGCGTGTGTTTTAGGAAAGGAATAAAATCACTTGCTAATTGCTTCCCAAGTTCATAAACATTTCTGACAGCGCTTTTTTTTTTCGGAATGAAATCTATTTTGTGTTTCTTGGGGAGGCGTTTTTGTCGTGTGCTGCGACCTTGCTATCAGTTGTTTAGTTAAATGCGTGTGATTGCGTCAGAACAATAGACCGCAAGGTTGCTCTAAAAGGGGCAGGATCAAGGAGAGGCGAGTGGGAACGATCTAGGGACCTTAGAACGATCTTTAATGCAGCGCCACACAGGTAACGGGCATACAACGAACTTTTCTTTTTCCTATTATGCCGGAGAAACAAGGAAAAAAAAAAGAAAACTGCTTCCTCGATACTTTTTTCTACGGCTTACCCACGGATATTGTTACCAGAGATATCGGAACAACCTGCGTAAAATTCCCTATCTGTCAGTAATAATAAATAATTAAGGCTGTCGCCGCCCCCCCCCCTCCCCCCCCCCTCTCCTCCTCCCCAACCACACACTTTGTCGTTATGCCGCCCATTTGTGGTTCACAAGTTGGCTGGAGTAGAATTGAGATGCCAACAGCAAACAAAACAACTTGTACTTAACGTTCTTTTTTCTTTTTCCAGGCGAGGCAGTACGCGAAGAGTATGTAGCGCACATTCAACATGTTCGGGCGAAGCTGTTTGATCCGTCCAGATACGACTCCAACCAGCGCCCTGTTAACAATGGCTCCGGAGACTACCAACGTCACCGTCGAAATAGTCGGCGTGTCGTACGCGGTGGGTCTCGTGTTGACGTGATGACAAAGGAGTCGACTGACAGTGCCCCGTCGGATGCAATTAAGCTAAAGTAATATTTTTCTTCGTGCAGAACCTGGAAGATGATTGGCTCACCATCGCTCTGTACCTCTGCATTGTAAGTACTGCATACCAAATTTGTGCGGCGTAAAAAATTTGTGGTTATACCGATTTCTTTTTCCTCTGGGTGTTGTGTCTGTTGTTATCGCGATTTACTGTTATAGAGTAAAGACGGTTGTTCTTATGTCTACTTAATTATAACCAATGCGACTCCTTGGGGAACAGTTGAGCGTGTGACTGATGTGCACTTGTGTTTTCCCATTCCTGTTTTGTTCTTTTGTGTTTTCTCTAGCACGGAGGATCTGCGGGCCCCCGGTATGGGCGTATCGCCTGACCGCAACCTCCTTCCAGAGTTACATAATTTTTTTTTACCACTAGGTGTTATTGAGTGTTGTCATAAACAGGAGGAAAGGGGGGAGAGGTGAGGCGCGAGCCTGTGTCACAAAATGTGTGAACCAATTTCGCGTCAATTGCGCATGCGCATCTGACTGCATACAGGGCTGGCAGGATGACGGCCTGGTTTGGGACAAAGAAGACAATGGAGGCGTGGAGTACATTAGCCGTTTCTCAGAGCGAAGCCTGGTTCCCGGACGTCAAACCCATCAACGCGTACGTAAAAACTTAAACACCACTTCCTCGAGCTACAAAGAAAGAAAAAAAGATTAGAGGGGGCATTAAATTCGAATATCCCTAAGATTATTCCACTGTGAGCGCGACGAAACACAGTTCACCGGCGCGATCACCTGATGCCTGATTCACATGGTGCGAGTTTACTCGCGACTTCGCAGTTGCGACGTCGCTTGTGCGGGAAAAATAGATTAGTATACACCAGCTCATGTTTACAAACAAACCGGAGCGCTCCCTGGCGGCACGCCACTGCCGCCGCGCATGCGCGATGGGGTGTGGGCAAGAAGCACCGCGTCCCGCGTCAACAAACCATTGGAATGTCATGTTGTCGGCGTCTGCGTGTCTCCGTATTCTTTTTCGCGTTGGGATTGTCGATTCTACGTCCTCATAGCAATGTCTTACCACTTTAGTCGCCTGAGCAAAATTATGGAGGCTCGTTACGCCGCAAAACTTTGCGTAAATAATTTGACGCGCGGCGATTCATTAGCGTGAACGCCGCAGAATGGTCGCCAAAACCATGATGAGACTCTTCTCGCTATTTTCGGTCGCGACGTCGCTCGTGCTGCAAAAGTGTAGATGGTAGCGACGATGATCGACGTCGATACTGAAAATCGGAAGCGGGAACAGTGAATCAGGCGTAACAAGTCGGTGACGGCCACTGGTACCAATGACCAACGTCTTGTATCTGCACTGAGCTCAAGCCTACTTACAAGTCTTTTGAGGCCTGCAATTACTTCTTATTGCAATCACCAGGTTAACGTTTGGTCTACGGGCCGCTTTTGTTTGAACGAGCTGACGACAAAAAGCAGACAAGTTTGGAAGAGCAGACGACAGTTCGAACGACGAGGCGGCCGTTTGAATTTGAAGACGCACTGAACCCGCGGGTGGTCCGGACAACTTGGCGGTTTTCCTCGTTCATGTTGGAACAGAACAAATAAATCTGACGACCACAAGTATCCGTGAATTCAACCCAAAGTGTTTCCCGCACAAGCAATCGTAGCTCGACAGCGTCTGGTTTGTCCTTTTCACGGCTACTATCGACGTTCTCGGACGAACGGAGGAGGCAAAAAACCAATGAAAACTAATCTTCAAACCTTTCCCGACTCTTTTGGTACAGCCCCGTCGCGGCGTTTTGACGAGAAGGCAGGTTTTTGTCTGGTTTCTTCCAAAAGAACACAGGAATGCATGTCTCGCACGGTGACTTCCGCCCACAGCCCCAGACCGGAAGTGCGCCCGACGCGCCACCACCGCGGCGTGACGTAACAGAGTTGAGTTCGTGTATAGAAGCTGGAGTGCTCCACTTCGCAGCTGCGAAAAAGTAAAATCGCACCATGTAAATCAGGCTTTACCTCGGCAAGAGTCCGAAGCACGTGACAAACGCACCATCGCCAAGACTGGTATTCGCCTCCAGAACCTCAGTAAGGGTCTAGGACTTTTCGGTGTAGTGCGTTTCGGTGTTGTTCGTTTCGGTGCGGACTTTCCGGTGCACGGACTTCGGCACGGACTTTTCGGTGCACGGACATTTCGGTGCACGACCAATCAAAATCACGAGTTTTTTTTTTAGTTTTTTCTAAACGTAATAAGCACTATTTTAGCTAGAAATTCATTTTTTCGCACTCTATAATTTTGTGGACTTGGTCGTCCATTTACTCACACAGTACCATCCTGCGTGAAAATTGGAGACGTTGGACGTTATGGTTTGTTTGCCGGCGTATCTTTTCCAACGTACGCACTATACGCATCACATTGTGTTTACGCATTGGTTTGATAGAGGCGTTCTTGGCGTCTTCTGTAAAGGTATTGGCTTTATTATTGGTAGTTCTTGTAGGAAAGGCCCCTGCAGCAAGAAGCTTGAGAATGTTGAAAATTACCCGCGTAAAAGCTAAGAAATTTCGCTGAACTTTGATCTTCTTCCTGTGTCTTTTTTCTCCCACGAAGTTTCCCATCTTTTACCACAGTCTCGGTTTATTTTCAACATGATCAACATCCACCGGCTCGCCTGCACACTCACCGTTTTTTTCTGTAAAGCTTGAGAAGTTGTTTATGTATGATAGCTCAGAACAATTTGGAATATCTTCAAATGTGCGTCCACCGCGAAATCGTATAACATCGATTGTCTAGCATATCTGACAGGAGAAATTAAAGCTCTTCGTATCCGTCACGCGTCGCAAGGATTGTAATATAAACCAAGACATAAAACACATTAAAATTATCCGAGACTGTGCTAAAAGATTGGAAACGTCGTGGAAGAAGAAGGACACGAGAAGAAGGAGGTCTTAAAGATCCACGAAGTTTCCCACCTTCTACCACAGTCTCGGGTAAGTTTCAACCTCCTTAAGATTCTTGCTGTTGGGGCTCTTTCCTACACAGGATTACCAATAATAAAGTCAATAGCTTTACAGGAGACGCCGAGAACGCTTGTATACGACTCGACGCGTAAACACGATGTGATGTTTTCAGTGCGTACGTTGGAAAAGAGACACCGGCAAACGAAACATAACGTCCAATGACTCCAGTCCTCCCGCAGGATGGTGCTGCGCCTAACAATGTCACTTAGGTCGTATATCAGTAAGTGACAGTAAATGGATGACCAAGTCTACAAAATTATAAAGTGAAAAAAAAATTTTTTTTGGCCAAAATAGTGCTTATTACTTTTAGAGAAAACAAAACAAAAAAAGCTCGCGATTTCGATTGATCGTGCACCGAAATGTCCGTGCACCGAAAACTCTCACACAGAAAAGTCCGTGCACCGAAATGTCCGTGCACCGAAAAGTGCGAGCACCGAAAAGACCGTCACAAAGTGCCATACCGGAAAGTTCTGATGCATCGAAATGTCCGTGCACCGAAACATTCTCTTGCACCGAAAAGTCCGGGCACCGAAAAGCCCTTGCACCTAAAAGTCCATGCACCGAAAAGACCGCACCGAAACGCCCTACACCGAAACGACCTACGCCGAAATGTCCGGATCCTACCAAGGGGTCCCCGAAGAGCGAGGCTATACTGGCATTTCTTTCCGCTTCTTTCCAGGAAGCTTTGGTTTTTTCTTTCTCAAAGACAGCTCAAAGCCTGGGTTTTCCGGTTTTCACCGACCTCGAGAAAGCCGACTCTTGGTTAATTGTCCGGGTTTATCGGCATTTACCGACAACACGGAAGCGGTAATAAGTTAGACGTGAACATCGCCATATACTATATGTGTACATGTTATACACTGGTTGATTCCAGCTGCCACAGTTTGACGCACGGCATTGGTCCTGCTCCTCAGGAATTTCGCCCACATCGAGACAACACGCTTTCTCGCAGGAACTCCAACGATTACGTCTTGGCACGCGACACGGCGTACCTAGACCACAACGGCAGCCTTTGGGACTGTCATCCGGCTTGGATCAAAGTTCCCTGCGTTATGGACCTAACCCATTACCCACACGACCGCCACGTGTGCAGTCTCCGCTTCTCTTCTTCGACCTACCTGGAGAGCGAGGTCAGGACCATCGGGTCCGGATTCTACCACCCTAGGCAGCTTAGTTCAGAGTGGGATGCGAAGGCCCTGGAGCCATCGCATGGGGTCGCCCTCAACAGGAGCTACGCAGACATGGTCATCGAGATGAAGAGGCGGGCCAGCCACCATCTGTACACGGTCACTCTTCCGTGGGTTGCTGCTGTCGTCCTGATGCTTCTAGGCTTCTGGATGTCCGTCGACTCGGACCGCAGACTGTGGCTCGCCTCCGTCAACCTGTTCTTACTCGTGGTGATGCTCGGCAGAATGGGCGCGCTACTTGACAGATCAGCGACCGTTCCGAAAATTGGTAAGTTAGTTTTCGATGGCCTATAGCGAATGGTATGGGGAGGTGACGGTAGTATCCGAATCGTATCTAACAACCATAATGTGCAGATGGATGATTCATTTTTATTTAATACCCGCGTGGAAAAAGCTTCTTTTTTTTTTTCAGTTTTCTGCAAGCAGTTCAAGATCGCAGTCGGTTTTCGCAATCTTATGGTTTGAACACGCTGTCCACTAAGCTCTTTTTGTTTTTATTTATTGTCCACCAGGTGAGTTGAGCCTTTAGGCGGCATGCCACTTGAGGTATTTCATCAATTCCTTGTGAGCCTGATGTCCTAAACTGGTTGCACAAAACTTGGGATAACTTTTCTCTGCAGGGGTATGAAAGTGTTTTAATCCCAAGTTTCGGTAAGTGTCGCCCATAGGGGAATATGTCGAGAAGTGAAGGATGTACTTTTAAAGGAGCATACACGACGTTAATATATCTGTTTAGTTTTGTGTTTTATTCATAAGCGTAACTTACATTCCGTTACGCCCTTGCATTTTAGCATCATTACATTCAGAAAAGTTATGACGAAGATCATTCATAGCGAAGTCCATTCGCTAACGATTTGACTCTTTTGTAAAATATCCCGAAAACGCTCCACGAAAGTGCTATTTATTGGGTTGCTAAAGGGATACTGAACCAAACATTTCAGTGTCCATAATACAGTGGCGCACGATCTTTCCACGAGCTAGCAGCCGCCGTTATGCGCAAGCACACGTAACAAAATTGATGTCATAGTCCCCCGTTCACGCTTACAGAAAAACTGACACCCAAAGGTTGTATTCTTTTTTGTCTAAAACGATGCAAATTGTAATTATAAACACTTAAAAAAAAAGAAACAACGTGAAAAAATATTTTCTTTTAGGCGCGCGCGCGCCTTTTTGTTTTTGGCGTTTTTCGCTTTCGCTCTTCACCTCCTCCCTTCTTTTGATTTCTGACGTCAAATATTATGAAATTTAAGCTTCGTAAGCGACATTTCTATAACATTTAGTAACGGCATTCGTGAAAAATGTTTTTTAGCGCAATTACGAACGCACTACGGCCCTTCTTTCTGAAATACCGAAAATCGGAGTCCGGTGTTTTCTCGCCTCCTGACTTTTTATCCACTCTCGGAAAACATGGCGGCGCTCGACGCATGTAGCAGGGGATGATCGGCGAGTCGGGGAATCTTTTTAGGTGCCCGACAACCTCTCAGACTTCAAAAAGGAAAGCATAAAACGGTGCAAACAGGGTTTGATGCCTGTGCACCGTACTTTCGGTTGTGACTCCGCCGGGGCAGCCTTTCACGCAGAACCGGCGCGAAGTGGCCCTCGCGTCGCTCACAAAAGTCCACTGCGCGTTCTCTTCGACCTCACACCGTTTCGAAGAATTCGAAATCGCTGAAAGGGCCCTGAAAAAACTTGCAAACTCGAAAGTCAAGCGTCGTCGTGCTCGCAGCGATAGGCGGCACGCGCGGAGGAAACCCATTGTTCGCGGCACGCCGGCGAACACGATACTTCGGGTGGCTGCGGTTAGGAGCCGTCAGAGAAACTCGACTCGCAGGAAGATTAATATTTGACGTCAGTGCACTGGCGCGGATCGCGCGGGAACTTCAAATTCGGAATTCGGAAATTGTTTTTCTTAGAGCGCAGCTCTTAGGCGCCCGTTTCCGGCTTGAGCGGCGTCGGCGTAACCGCGCGGTGCATTATGGGTAAATTTCCCCGCTAAATTTAGCGGAAATCTTTCCCCGCTAGATCTAGCGGAGAATTTTTTCAGCTAAATTTAGCGGAAAAAAATTTTCCACTAAATTTAGCGGAAAATTTTCCCTTAAATGGGAGGCGAGCAAGAAAGGAGGAGGGAGCATAGCCTCTTCTCCGTACCTTCCCTTCCCCTTCTCCTCCTCGAGAGCTGCACTCTAATTCGGCGTTACAGGGAGTTGTAAACGGCTTTCATTTTTTTTTTACTTCACAAATACTGAATTCCCTAGTTTCGAATTTTGATGGTAATGTTTAGGCATCGTTTTCAATCGTTTCGGATAATAAAAGAAATCTAATTTTGACGTGTCATTGCCCCTTTAGAGGGATGCTGAACCGAAATCTGGATTCCACAAAACACGCGGCAAAAGCGTGCGACGGGATGCTACGAACACCAAAACATCACTCATACAGCGATATCTCGAACGAATGACCGTATTTAAAAAAAAAGAAAAAAAAAAGAAGGGGCATTTACAGATTTGTTGACGTCATGTTTCTCCGAGAAGGAGAGAGAACGGCCTCACGTCTTCTCTGTCTCGCTGCCTTGAGGGAGCGAAGCGAAGAGAGGAGGGAACTAGGTATCTTCACGTCACGCGCCTCGTCGGCCCGGTTCAATCTCGACCTCTCTTTTTTTTCAAAAATACGGCCGTTCATTCGATATATCACCTTACGAGTAGTGTTGTAGGGATTGTAGCGTTCCGCCTACATCTCCAGTATTGTTTTTTTGTTTTTTTTTTTCAAATCCAGATTTCGGTGGGCTTCGGGCAAACGAAGAATAAAGACAGGCTTTTCATCTCTACAAGTATAGCTACGTGCTTGTTATTCCAATCAGACGCATATACCTTTTACACCAGACCCCACTTTGAAGATAAAAGCTTTGCCTTTAATTATTATTTTCCCCGGAGCCAAAACATTTCATTAGAGAGTTTTAGTAGATCGTTCCAAAGACTCCGATAACCGTTCCGATAACGATACGATGCATGCTCAAAGGTGGCGGCGGAGTATCGGGTATCGTTATCGGAGTCATCGGAACGATCTACTAAAACTCTCTAGTGTAATCTTAAGCGTGAACAGAGGACTATGATGTCAATTTCGTTGCGTGTGCTCGCGCACACCGGTGGCTGCTGGCTCGGGGAGACATTATGCGCCACTTATTATGGACACTCAAATGTTTGGTTCAGCATCCCTTTAAGGGCTTTGTTTTTTTATTACTATAGATTAAAGAGGAGTGCTTTTAAAACTGCTAGTCATTAAACAAAAAGAGCTAATAATTTGTACAAATAGTATGATGAACAATGGCCGTTCGGATCAACAGTCCAAACGCAAACCCGCACCGTAGAATCTCGAATATACGGATGTCGCGGGATCGCGGAAAATATTCGTATATTCCGAAATTCGTATGAACGAAAAACAAGTCACATAAATACATGAAAGCAAAGCGGGGGCTACTTGCCGTTTATTGGTCATACTCCCGGCCAAAGAATCAGTAATGTTCTTCTGAGTCTTCTTTTTTTGAATATCACCCAGGGCACAGTTTTGGAACGTGTAAAATCGTTCCAAAACTAATTCGCCGAATCCTTGCGTTTTCTTTTAGGGTCCTCGTCCACTTTTCTCAGAACTTTCAGCTTCTCTTTGAAGGACAGCGATTTCCTCTTGCGGTACATGTTAAATCAAGTCGCAACTCACGCTGGACAGACGAGGCAGGATGAGGGATATCCTCCCGAAAGTTTGTTGATGAAAATCGCACGGAGTTCTACCGACGCGCGCATGCGCGTGCCAACAAAGGATGCTTGCTCGTTGACGTTCACGTCATCAACGCCGATTCCGAATGTCGTTTTTCGAGTTCACTCGAGTGACACTGAGGGTTGCTAAAACCCGTTTATCACGTGGCAATAAAAATAAAGCAGCAACCCTGGAGTAGGTGAATGCGAGTTACTCCAACAATCCGAATTCGAATCACGTGACAACACAGATTGTCAAGCAACGGTGGACGTGGGTATGTTTTCGAGTTTTGGAACGCAGTCGCGGGTGTTATGATTGCGGCGCGTATGTAGAAAGAACGGTAAGAAAAAAAAACGCAAAAACGGCGGCTACGGTTGTCAAAGCCGAGTGATGCCGCCCTAAAAGATGTATAAACATTGTCGATCTCCGAAACGTAATACATTAGTCTTAAGGGACTATGGCCGGGGATTTTGAAAACTTCGTATCATCCCGAAATTCGGATGAACCGTGATCGTATCATCGAGATTCTACTTTCAGATTCAAGGAACCATTCCTGGAGGGTGGAACCATATAGAATATGTTGTATTGCAGTATTCTTCTTGGGTAACGCCGTGGTCATCCAGGCGATGGTCGCCATCTTGGCCATCTTCATCCTCAACATGGCGTCGACACCAGTCAAGATACCTGAACGTATTGTCCAGTTCTTGACCGGTCCGACAGGTGGTCTGCTCTGCTTAAACCAAGACTGCCTGTGGACCAATCAACCAGAACCGCGGTCAGAAGGCGAAGTTTTCCCTAGAAGACGGGTCGAAGGCGAAAATAAGCGCGGCTGGTTACTTTTGGCTCAAGCACTGGACCGACTCTTCTTTGGTGTCATCGCCATTGTGGCTCTGGGCCTCATGCCCTGGTGAATCTGTTGTGCGGGGACAGCAATGTTTGTATCAACTTGTTACTGCCATAAGTTCAGAAGACTAACACGCGTTCACAAAAAGACTTTCACAATAAACAAGAACAAAAAAAAAAACATTCTCTTCTGTCGCAAAAACAAACGAACAATCGTCTGCCTGCTTTGTTTTGACTTTGGGAAACTTTCTGATTTTCTGATTCACAAATACTGTGAATTTCACGTATTTTATTTTGCGCTTGCCTCTATGTTGCACGGTGTCGTTTGTTCTGCCTACTAATTCTGCCAGGACGTGCGGGCACGTGTCTTACTATGAAAACACATAATTCGTTGTTTTGATTGGACGCCTCTCACAACCGCTCACAAGCGGATCAAGCCCATATCCGCACGCTATGTAGGCCTGAACACTATTAGCACACTTTGGTTCTTGCGTTAGTTCCTGCCTTTCGGCATCTCAGTCATCGAGCATACGACTTGGTTGGGTTGAGTAAGTTTACCCCGCCGAAAACGGCAAGTAGCGCGTCTAAGAAGTTTTGGGTATACTCTGTTTCACCTTATGATGTACCGCACGAAAGGCTACAAGCGCGAGCTCCTTGCTCTAAGGCACATCTCGGCGGCACTAGCTCTCGCGCATTAAGGGCAGCTGCCAATGCTATGAGCTCGCGCTTCTAACCTACGCTGCGGTACAACATAAGGTGAAACGAAGTATAGCGTCTTACACATCCATCACTTCATGTGAAACGACCATTTGGCCCGCACAGTATGCCGCTGTAGGCTGTGAAAAGAAGGAACTTCAGGCAATAGTGAGAACACGAATGCGTAAAGCCGGGGTCACAGTGCTTATACGTCATACAAAAGACAGTCTGCGAACACGCGTCACCGCAATATCAGTGGTTCGAATGCCGCGTGCCAAGTTTCTCCTCGAGCTCATTGTCATGCGGCATTCGAAGCATGGATCTCGCGGTTACTCGCGTTCGAATCTGTATGCAGACAGTCTTTTGTATGATTATTATTAATATTATTTATTATTTATATATGCTGCTGGCCCGTGGGCCGTGTGTAGCCGTGGCAGGGAGGAACAACATTTAACAAAAACAATACAGTTCATACCTCCAATATAAAAGTATTAACAATGCCGTAGTTGCAAAATTGGATGATGTATAAGCAGTGGGACTCCGGCTCAAAGGAATGCTGAACCAAACATTCCAGTGTCCGTAATAAGTGGCGTAAGATCTTTCCACGAGCCAGCAGCCGGCGCGGTGTGCGCGAGCACACGCAACGAAATTGACGACGTCATAGTCCCCGTTCACGCTTAAAGAGTTATACCCCTGTCAGACGGGCACGTTAAATGACATTTGAGCAAAATTACATTACCGTTCGGCTAATCCGAGTGTTTAATACGCCACGCTGCGCGTGCACTCGCCACGTGCAGGACCAGCATCACGAGCTGATTCGCCGAGCGGTGAATGACATTCAATCAAAATTACATTTACTTTCCCGTCTGGCAGGGGTTTTAAAGGAGCTCTGCAACAGCTTCAGTGCTTTGCTTAACTAATGTGGGAGTTGGTGTCTCGACCTTTCTGAAGTAAAGAACAAAAAACCGCTGGTGCCTGCATGTCCTAGTTTGTATTTTAAAAATGGACAAAGATTGAAGTTTTCGGCGCCTCTCAACTCCTTCACTAACTTCCGAGTCACGTGCGCTGTGACGTAAATGGGGAAGGCGCGGGGTTCCGGTGAAGCTCTCTCTTTAGAGCCATCAGTGAGCAGCGAGAACTCATCCGCTCGCGACCGCGTGACCACGTGCTGGCGGGCACAGCCAGAAAGGAGGAAAGTCTCATCCGGGTCCGGCCATACCCGTCCGGCCCTGTCCCCCTCCCCTCCGGCTTCTGGCGGCTGTTCCGCTGCTGACGGTTTTGTGGACCTAGGATAGATGGCGCCACTGAAACTCCGTATAATGAAAGTTTTGTCGATGATACCAGGTTTTTGACGCATTTATATTTATGTTGGAACGACAAGATTTATAGAAAAGTTACCTTTTATCGAGCAGGTATTCCCACAACTTGCTATCTTTCTACAAGATTCCCCATTGACGTCATGCCGCGTGTTCCTCATGGCCGCCGCTCGCGGCTGCAGGTCGAGGAATATTCTAATTTTTGCCTCGCGATTACACGGCGGAATCGCAACATTTCGAAGGAAGGCGGTGTGTTTTCTGTCCTTTGTGACAAGGTACACAATGTCAAAAGTAGAAAACGCCAATTCTTTCAACGTTAAAACCGTTGCACAGGTCCTTTAAAGACCGACGAGCAGTCAGAGAGGAGGAAACGCTCTCTCAATTCCTTCTTTCCATTCGAGAAAGAGGGAGCCGCTCCTCCTTTCAGCGGGGAATAGCTCAGAGACGCGCACCTGTGGGGAGAGGAGAAAAGAAGACTGAGAGGGCAAGTGGAGAGAAGGAAACTGGGAACTGGTTTTCTGCCCGGCAGAAGACGATTCTGTAGGTCGGCCTTTAAAGGGCAACTCCACTCCATTTTTACGATTTTTTGGGTTAGGATCTGTTTAGTCGAAGCCGGCAAAGCAGAATCAGGATATAATCTGTTTTCCGGTTGTGTGTATAGTTTTGTAGATTTCGCGTATGCAAGTTTTGTTCCGGCGGCACGGCGAAACGGAAACTGTACCGGCTCGAGCACCTTTGCAACGCGGATAATCGCGCCGACGGCATGACGTAGATCTCGTCCCGCGCTCCTGAGCCCACGCACCGACACTGCCGGCTCAGTCGCACGCTGAGTTTCAAAACAGAAGGTAAGTTGCACATTTTCTTTTTTACCGCTGCACTTCGTAAATATGCACTAAATGTAGTAAGTGTTAGTGTGTATTTATAGATTTGCCGGCTGAAAAGCGAATCCGGCTGCTATAAATATGACGCAGTCAGTGCCGGCGCAGCGCGGCTGTGTTTGTTTTTTGCTCGCGGACCAAGAGAAAAAGATATAATTGGCGACAGATGGACAGATTTATCCACAAGTGGTCTAAGTTGTGAAAGCTAAGGTGCCTTTATGCGTACGCTAGTTAGAGTTACTGCGAACTGCTGCGACCGGCCGCTCGTGCTGGGGTAGCCGGCGGACGGTATATATATACGCGAACAGCGACGGCACCACATCGTTCTTCAAAAACGCCGTGTTTAGTGGAAAAACCCGCAACAGTCAGCAGCCGCAGATCCCGTGTGTAGGTGTCTGACGTAAAGTGCTGGGAGCAGAGCTTCGCGTTGGAGCTCGGAGTCCACGGTCTTCCGAAGTCTATCCGGCGAACGGCACCGGCCCACACCTTGTGCCCCTTCCGGTCTCTTGGGAACTGGTGAAACCGCAGCTCCGGGTTGTGCACCGTATTGTTGGTGCAACCCACAGCACTACAAGTCGTGCTCGTTATTGCCCAACGCGAGTCCGGCGAGTCTCTCCGGCTCCACGACACGCTCGCGAGCGAGCGAGCAGCACCGCTTCGCTCTCTTCCGCGCGGTCGCGGAAGCTATGCCGGAGTTAAATGAACTGCCAGGACGCAAATAAATATAGGAGAACGCAGGATAATGCGGTAAGCACCTCTTGCCGTCAGGAGAATTGCAGAATGCCACGGGAAACGAAGCGTCCGCGGCGTCCACTCGAGAGCATAGGACGAAACCTACGTCATTGCCCAATGTTGCTTCACCAGCTCACCCGGTGCCAGCGTTGCTCACCCGCTTTCGGGACGCTAACCGAGCTGGTAGAACATTTTAATATTGGTTGTAATCGGAAATGCGGCGTTGGTTTGACGTGATATTTTGGGTATGACCGTATTTTGACCCCTAAACCGATTCCAGTCATTTATTTTGGTTTCGTTCTGGACGGGAGTTGCCTCTTAAGCACGCGTAATTAAGGACGACATTGAACAGCCGTTGAAATGCTGCTCGTTCGCACAATAGCATTTGTGATAGCTCAGCTTTCTTCCGTCAGGTAGCGCTGGAGGTCTTCGGATCAACGCGTTGGCCTGAGCTTTTTCATATCGCCCGCGACTTAGAGAGCCATCTTATAATTTTTGGTGCATGTCCCGGTGTAAATCCGATTGATTTTACTGAAATCAAACTTAACTATCATATTTTCATATTTCAATTAATTTATTTATTTATTTGGATACCCTTGTCGTCTCGAGAGCTATTATAATTAAAATAGGCACATACAAAAAAAAATACACTGCACATTTTTTGTAACTTTTTCCTTCCCCTTCATTCCGATCTAAACGCCTAATGTTTTAATCGGAAGTTCCGAATGGTACTTTCGGTGACTCCAAACCTCAATAAAAATCGCTTCGGTGATTATTCCTTGGGGGAAAGGTCCGATTTAAATTAAAGTAGGTGATTTAAATCATTATTGAAATCGTGAGTTTGATCATGGTTTAAATCACGGTCACAATTTCAAGATCACAAATCGTAATTTAAATTAGGTTTTCAAAAAAAAAAAAATTCAGAAATCATGAATTTTGATTTATGTTATGATTTCAATCACGATCCAAATGGAATAAATCTGATGAATTCTGATTTTCACCACGATATAAATCATCCTGATCTTTTGGTTTCTTCACCCTTGTTGAAAGAACACGAAAAAGAAACCCTTCAGAGACGTTTCAGTGAAGGAACTTAGCCCTTCTTAGCAAAGATATCAGTGCTGCTACTTTGCGACTTCCGGCAAGGTTTGACAAAAGCTCAGCGTGGCTATTGAATTTAGGATAAAGGCAGTGACTTTACGACGCGCAGGCGCTACTTCCAGGAAGCCATCGCAAACACGAATACGACAACCCGATAGAGAGAGAGAGAAAAAAACTTTCTTTATTTATACGCCAAGGTCCGGCGCTCAGTTGTGTTTGGTCACCTACCAGTCCTCACCCAACACGTTTTTCACGTGCTGAATGAGTGCCGGCAGGAGAATATGGGCATCGGTTGGTGGACTAAGTCCAGTCCGTCCATGAGTGAGGTTGGAGACTGGGGGATAGGGAGGAAAGAGAGGATAGGAGGGTAGGTTGAACGTAGGAGCATTGCCACAGGCAGTGCTCTAGAGAGGGGTATTCGCCGCAGTTGGGGCATTTCGGGCGTCCGGACAGGCCCTGGATATAGTGGCGAAAGAGGGAGTCACGATCGAATTGGTTTGAAGTCTGCGGAGAATGGCGCTGTCCTCCCGTGAGAGGGATTGGGGAAGAGCGATAATTGTGGCGGTGTTAGCACGTAGTTCTCTTGACAACCCGATATATTTCGACCTCTACCGAGCGGACTTCGTAATCCAATCAAAGGACACTCAAAGATAGCCGCTTGCTCAATTCGATGCGATCGATTAGAGCGTACCTGACCGTCGAAACGCGGGCAGCGAACAGGGAACTTTTCAGACAACGTCCCGTGACGCAACGCCGCCATGTTGGTGTCCGATATGGACAGGACGGAGAGTGTATAGATAACGCGGGGTTCTGCGGCGTATCGCCATTTCTCTATAAGCGCGACGGTCTGCGAAGGTGAAGGCCGCTGCGATATCAGATAACGGGCACGAAAAAAGACCATATCAGAAAAAGGCAAGAGTGTTGCACGTCAGGTATAATCTCCCGCGTTCGAGGTCGGGGGTTCTTTCTCATCGAATCATTCACTGGGATAACACCTCCGAAAACCGTGAGTACTTCGTGTTCTTATTGCTAGCACATATCCATCAATACTCGAGGTGCATATATAATTCAATGTTACTTATACCTCGTTTCGTGCCGGAAAGTGTAAATATACTGTATACCAAAAGAAACGCCTTAAGGTGTTCGACGCGATTTTTCACAGTACTACCCATACCATCACAGCATCGTAAAACGATGATAACGTCTTATAGTTTATTCGAAATTTAATAAACCGTTGTCCTACAAGTTGGGCAATGTTCGCAAATTGACTTGAAACAATCGTTCTGTACAGCGTGCACTCCGATATCGGCCTTGCCCTTTGAGGAGACAGTCAGAGAGGTGTAACAAAAGATGCGCTTTTGGTGAGACAGTATGAAAAGAGGAATTAACTGAGCGGACAATTACAAAGAAATTTTTGTTACCCCTTTAGCTAAGCTTAGTTCCGCGTGAAACCACCCATTTCTGGCCATGTGGCGTTTATTTGTTAAAAATGAAAGGGTTAAAATATGAGGCAATTCTGCTTTAGCTTCCTTCCATTCGTTTTTAGGCTTTAATAAACGCCCCAATCTCCCACAATGCAATTAGATAATTTCGCTAAAATATGAAAGAAAGAAACGCTTAGCTGGACGTTCGTTCACGGGAAAAAAGAAATCGTCATATATTTTTTTCTGACTTAGGCGATTGCATATTTTCATACTTCAAAATAATAAATTAACCACCATTGGGAACCGATGTAGTAAATTGTAGCGCGATACGTTAGAAGACCTAGTTATGCGGTAATTTTCATTTTTAAGGGAATGTAGTAGTGGAGAATAGACGTCGCGAAATTTTAACGAATAAACATTTCTTGTGGGTGTTACGGGAATCCCTCCGCTGGTTCTGCAAGCGAAGCCGGTTGAGACAGCAAGCTGAGTTTCGGTATGAGGCCTTGTACACTTGGGTGACATTTCTCGAGCGTCCACTACGATTTTTTTAAAGCGAAATTTCACGGTACGGTTAGAATTGAGGTCGAACGTCAAGTTTCCAGATACATATTATGCCCCAAAAATGGAAATGTATGCAGTTAATTAAAACTGTCGATCTAATTCGCTAACTAATTAACCAAAATGAGCCTCTTCTCTGTCAAGTAAGCAGCCATTGCTGCCATTATAGTGGCCGCAATGGCTGCTAACTTAGCCACAGGGCTTAAAGGAACCATGAAACGATTTTGAAATCGAATTTCATCCACCGATCGTCGTAAAAGGTGTGAAAAGAAACGCAAAAACACAAAAAAGGGAGCCAAAAGAAATTCTTCGCTATAGAACTTTTAAAAAGAAAACTGGACTCTTTTGCGCCTTTTTTCCTTCGAAAGCTCTCTGCCTTTTCACTGCTATGCATCCGCGGAACCGCAGCACGTCAGCCGAATCCACGTCGCCTATTGGGTGAGAGCCTACCTCACCAGCACCGCGATCATAAACAATAAATAGCCGGCGAATGTTTCCTAAAAGTTTTGTTAAATAATATTCAGATCCACATTTTGTAGCATAATTAGAGATGTGACGAAAATTGCCAAATTTGATAATGTTGACAGCCAAGCACCATCTATCGTGTGGTAAACGAAGCAAGAAAAAGACCCTACTGCGCTTGCGCACTATAGGGCCGACATCGTCGCTCAGTTAACTTGGTCGCGACGACCAACGAACGTTTATTTTTCTACGTGTTCTTCTCGCGCGTCCCGACTTCAAGCAGCAAGAAAAAAAGTAAAAAGTACTTGAAACAGACCACGACGAACAAAAACGCTGGATCCACAAACACCCGAGAAAAGCAACAACGGCCACGAATCCACCGACCCCGACCAAGTGAGCTCGGCAGGATATAGGCCTAGCAGGTACTCCGACTCGGAGCAGCGTTGCTTCAACGGTACCTGGCCAAGACCGTCTGCCCACTACCGGCTGGCGTGCTGAATGGAATATGCCCGCGCGACCCTTGTGGACCCTTCCCGTATTATAGTTTGATTGCTAACCTCAATTTCAGATTAAGAGGTGAAGTCAATCTCTTCCCCTTGTCATCTCCTTCTTTTCCGAGGCAGTGGTGACGATTCTATCTTCTTGTTTTGTATGATATAGAGCTCATATAAACGCCGCATGGATGGCCTTCGTAACACGGTATGTACACTTTGTTATTAGTATGCCATTTTTATTCTGACACAACTGCACGTCACTGTCGAGCTATAACTGTTCTTGGGAGCTAGGTGCAAGGCCGGTCCAACCTTCCTTTGCCGAGTGTCACGTCAGTATCGAGTTGCAATCGTAAAAGATTGGTCCCGAAGCGCTTACCAAGAGCGCGAATGCAGTACTTCCATCGAACGCGCGCGTCCGCTCCGAGTGTGAAGAGGTATTTACATGCCTCTTGCTGACACTGTCGTAGTTCAAACGTATCTTTTTTAGCGTAGGCTCGCTCCTGCATCTCCGAGGCCGCGAAAAACGCCGCGGCAATTTGTTTGGTGTCCATCTACGTCGCTTTGCAAACGACTGACACGGGCCGCCTTTTACCAACAATGACAGTTGGGTTGACTTCTGGAGTCTTCACCGGAAGACTCGCCGCACTTCCCAACAGTCATACCGGCGTATGGGACTAGTCCCATGCTGTCGCTGTAGCGCAACATATCTCATTGAATTTCGCTCAGCTGCGATGTGTCCATGGCTATCGCGGCGATGAGAGGCGCCGATTCAGAAAATACGTCGGTGACATCAGCGCCATCAGCGCAGTAAAACCTACCGGCGCACTTCGCCGCCACTAACGCTCCCATTCTCCTACTGCCGAGAGAACTTCCGGTTCCTGTGCCAGGTTACGTCACGACCGTCAAAATTACGCCGCAACTTGTTTTGCGGTCAGTTGAAGAGAAAGAAAAAGTCTATATTTCATAATTTTTTGTGTAGAAGTTAATAAACCGAGACGAAAACGGATGCCTGTTCGGCATTTAGTGAACGTTGAAGGTTTAATGTAAAAGTTATCTGGCAAAAGTAAAAAGGTCATTTCATGGTCCCTTTAAAAGCTCTAACGCAAAATAGCCTGTATAAAAGAAAATAGAAAATCTAGGCCGATAAAAAAAACCATAAAAAACCTTCGTGTAATAAAATAAATACTAAACTCTCATAAATACGATAAAAAATTTAAGATACCGAATTTTCTGGACTTTAGTTTGCGGTATAGAGTAAACAAATCATGATTTTTTTTTTTTTAGTCATAGAAATCAGGTTTGACGGTAATAATCCCTGGAGAAGGGGAACAAGGGGGACAAAGTACAAACACAGCGACGTCTGGAAAATTGTAACTCTTTATTATTACGTGTATTTTGAGACATGAGAGATGGATTGATCAATTTGTCCGATCACGGATCGCAATGCAGAAGAAATACTGAAATTGAAAGTAGCGTTTAATTAACAACTTTTCATTTGTGTAGTCCTAGTAATATTATACTTCGTTTCAAGATCGGCATGCAGCCGATGCTACGAGCTGGTGCGGCTAATCAGACGGCGTCAAAAGTGCTCCGTCATGGTGGTCGTCATGTTTCTGTGCATGTCCTAACACCACCGAACCAACCATGTACTGGTAAGGCCCAGTGACTTGCGCTTTCGATGCTGCTCTGTTTGTCCGATTACCTCGTAGCGTTGCCTTCATTTGGGCTTAAAGGGGCGATGCAACGATTTTGGTACTTTGCGCCAATATCGCTTAGAACGGATCTCTGACGTTAATGGCCCGCGAAACACCCGTTCGTTTTTCACCACACGCAATCAAAGTCGTAGAAAAAAATAAAGAAAAACGAGCAGCGTTCACCCCTCAACTCGCAGCCAGAACAAGCGGCCACGTGATCTGGAGCCGATTATATGCCGCCAATGTTGATCATATACCACGCACTGGGGTCGGTAAGGCACAGGACACGCCCTGAGTTTTAGACATTGCTATAATTCGGCTATTGTCGTCATTGCAGCGATTGGACACGGGCCACTTCCCGAATGTTTGTCGAGCTATCGATTATCACGAGCCCAAATCGACTGCCCACGGAATGCTCGGGTTCAATCTACAAGCCGTATTCAAATATCGTCACTGGGGGTACTGCGACCACCCAGCTACGTCATCAAGTTTTGCGAAGGAGAGATTGAATGAAAACGCTCGCTTTTGTACTTGAACTTACCCGCAACAAAGGGGTTTCTTGGCCAGTGGCGCTGCGTGCGAGTACACTTGAGTCCCACTAGTGACAGTAAGCTCGTGTAAAGTAAAAAACATTCCAAATGAATATCGTTGCACCGCTCCTTTAAGCTGAAACAAAGTATAGAACAAAAACAGCTTGATTTCTTTAGTTAGCTAAAGGATTTCTTTCTGTTTTTTTTTTCGTTCTGACTTTCTTGCAATAAGACATTACTTTTTTTAGTTTTTGCTTCTTTCACTTTCGGATTTGCTTGCACTAGAATGTTACGACTCATGGACGAAGTGGAAGGTATAGAAAGCTCCATGATCCGATTTGCTCAGAAGAGCATTGCTCTTTACTTGTTTTCAGACTGCTATAGATATTTCTTCCTTGATGACTTTTTCATTTCAGTACAAAGCAGTGATGGATCCCAAACTTCAGATTCGGCAAAGTTCGGCACATGCCGAAATTTTGAAGGAAAGTTCGGCAAAGATTCGGCAAAAATTCGGCAAATGTCTGCGCACGCGCGAGAATGCGACGGGGCCATGGGTTGCAAATGGACGCCGTGCGGTCGTGCAGTTACCATCGTACAGTGTAGGGCAACCAGCGGTTACGGTGAGGTGTGGACTAGGCATTACGGTAACTGCGCTTTTGTGAGCCTTTGCGAGTGTGGTTCTCCGCAATATTTTCTGCCTCAAGAACCGAATATCGACCAGTAATTTACACAGTCCACTGCGCAAGTGACAAATGATGCGGTAGATTCTGGATGACGTGATTTTCATTTGACCTTTCCAGTGATGCATCGAGGTATAGTTGAAACATTGACTGACAATTACTTTAAAGGGATGCTGAACCAAACATTTCAGTGTCTATCATAAGTGGCGCACGATCTTTCCAAGAGCCAGCAACCGCCGGTGTGCGCGAGCACACGCAACGAATTTGACCTCATAGTCCTCCCATTCACGCTTAGTGTGGGCTTCAGGGAAAAGGAAAATAAAGACAAGCTTTTCATCTCCACAATGGGGTCTGGTGTCGAAGGTAAGCGATTAATTGGTTTAACAAGCACGTAGCTTTCACTTGTGGAGATGAAGCGCCTGTCTTTATTCTTCTTTGGCCCGAAGCCCATGACAATGACGTCAATTTCGTTGCGTGTGCTCGCGCACATCGGCGGCTGCTGGCTCGTGGAAAGAACGTGCGCCACTTATTATAGACACTAAATTGTTTGGTTCAGTATATTTTTAAAGCACTCCTCGCTATTATACTAATACTATTTTCGGCTCACAAGTAGTTTGTGCCAAAATAAAATAATATTGCGTTTTAATCAGCGTTATTTCACGGTTTTCATGTATCTGCATAAAACTAAACAGAGAACTCCCATGCTCGACGTTACACATCCGACATTCCTAACCCTTCGCATCTTCCTAAACGTCCGTGTGTGCCCTAACACCAGAAACAGGCATCTTAAATGTTAAAAACGAGACGTTGCGAATATGGGGACGCACACTTTCATGCAAAGCTGAGGTCAAGGGACTCCAAACGAAAAATATGCATAGTTACATAAACATTGTTATCTCTTCTAGCTCACCGTTGCATTCGTTATCGAGCACGAAACGGTAACTCCCAGAGAAAGTAAGAACGCAGTGATATTGCCGTTATTTTAGCAATGTATACGCACCTGCAGGCTTGTGCTGATAAGACCTCAAAGCCGAAACACTCGTATAATACCGTCATTCGTGACTGCAGCGACCGCTACTACCCAACCTCGTTGTCCCGCCTCTTCTGCAAGAAGTCACTGTAAAATTGCCAGGAAACACACAAAAACGACACCGATACAATTATATTGTAGGATATAGCCTTATTTATTAATAACTGTGTACCCAACCTTTCTCCTCCTCCCTCACGGAAGAGGAGAAAGGTTGGGCTTTACTGCAGTAAGTTTCCCTCTTTAGACTGTAGACTTTGTTCCCAACTGATTACAAGCAATTTGATTGTGTCAAATGAATGCTTTGGATGCTCGCTCGAGCACGCGTGCAGCAGCACGAAACAAAGGATCGGCATAGTCCAGTTTTAGACTGCTCACTCGACCCGCAATGCCTTACATTGACTTCACTTCACTGAAGAGACGTTAATATTTGAATGTTGGTTTCGGCATCATTTTCACTGGCCGATTTCGCGATAACTATTCTGAATTTCGCGATACTACATATAGCACAACGGAAAGGGTAAAGGCCGGTGATTTTGAAAATATAGTTAGTTGGGGTAGCTAAAAAAAGCGCAGAAGTACGCCTTTTATGTATTTATTATTTATTCAAAATGCCCCTAAAGGCCCTCTGTGTGAGGGTATTACATAAAAGGGGAAGGAGGCGGGGGGGGGGGGAAGGCAAGCAAATATATCAGTACACACAAAAACACAAGAAGCATACAAAGAAATATAAAAACAAGGAATAAAAAGAATGCTATAAGTATTAGTATAACTGCGCACGAGTTCTTGGAAGTCAGACATATCTTGTTCAGTTGCAATGTGAGCTGGTAGGTTGTTCCAGTCGGGAAACGGTCCATTCGTCACATGCACACTCGTCACAGGACGATTGGTCACAGGACGATTCGTCACACAGGAACATTCGCCACAGGATGACTCGTCACGCGGCCAACCGGACCCACAATAGTTCGTCCCCCAAAAAATCTATTGTTCAATTTGATTCGGGCGGACAAAGTGGCTCACCTCATATCTTAGTTTGTCTTTGGCTTCTGAAAGGCGAAGAATTTGTAGCAAACGTTTTAGCTTCTGGTTCGGTCCCGAACATTGACTGTTGGTTCGGCATGACAAAGTGGGTCACCTCTTATTTTAGCATGTCTTTCGCTTCTCAAGGTCAAAGAATTTGTGACAGACGTTTTAGCTTCTGGGTCCGTCCCGAACGGTGAATGCGGAGGCCATATAAGAGCGACTATTTTTGAACTCGGACTGCATTCAAAAGGATGGAGGTGGTCGCAACAGAGAGAGGTAGAGCCATGATGCTGCACGAGGGGCACTCGTACACATTCAGCAGAAAGAATTCCGATACCTATTGGTTTTGTCGAATTGGTGTATGCAAGGCAAAACTAAAAATTGATTTGGCTGCCAGTCGGATTATTGCTCGTTCAAGCCAGCAACTGAGATCAACCTGCTGAAGACCCGTAATATAATGAAAGAAAAAGCGGATGAGTATTGTAAGATTAGTTTTTCTAACCATTGGTTTATGTGACAGTGGGAAGTCGTGAAACTCCTCATCAGGGAATGAGAGCAGTTGTTGAAATTTACGATTTACCATCGTCCCCTGCCCGATAAATGTGACCAGTTGCCCGCATGACGAGTCATCCTTTGACGAATGTTCCTATGTGACGAATCGTTTTGTGACCAATCGTCCTGTGACGAGTGCGCATGTGACGAATCGTCCTCCTCTCGTTCCAGTCGATTATGGTTCGTGGTATATGAACGATCGTGCATAACTAGATGAGTGGCATGTGATGCGCGTCACTATGAATGAATGATCGCGACGTAATAAGATAATAGGGGGTGTTTGAAAAAAATAATCGCCATGAAGATCGATGCATGGTGATAAAGCTTGTGAAATAATGACAGACGGGCATGTTTACGGTAGAATGATAGGTCTTGCAACTCAGCTTCATTTTTCAATGCGGTTAATGACGGACTTGCTTCCAAATCGCACGGTCCCTTTTCGGCTGCCTGACGGTGGTTCTAATCAGGCTGTCAGGTTTCCACGCTTCTCCCCTGGCTTCTGTACGTTTCATGGTCCTATTTACGCCGCGTCGTGGCATCATTTGGGCTAAAAGTCATTAGCGTGCCTAGATTCGAGAGTGTTCCCCACTGCTTGATTCATGTCACGAGGTTTCTTGGGTGCGAAAGGGAGGCGACAACGTCGATCGTCCGCAAGCGTCTCTCAGCTTTGTTCTGCCTCTGCGCCCGCTGTCCTCGTCGCCACGGGGCAACGTGCGCATGCGCGAGAGCAACTCTTTTGCGCAAGTGGCATATCCGCCATTAAATTACAAACGCATTCCATGGTTTTGAATTGCTCCCTCTTTTAAATCGAGGCTCTCTATACTCGTTTTCACCTCAAAGAAATAAAGAAAAAAGAAAGCAAGTTGCGTGCATTGTTCATACGCCGCGCGAAGTAATTATCACGAGACTTGATTGTCGAAGCAAGAAGATATGCCTTTGGCGTCTGAAGCGTGTAGTGCGTCTTGGTAAGATAACATATATCTAATCTAAAGTGCCCCTTCACGGGGGAACTGAGGGGCGTGTTGGCTTAACGATAACTGACGCTGAAAGAATAAAACACACATTTCGGACGTTGCGAGATGAAAGATTCATCGTCCGTCCCGAATTTATTCTTTCAGCGTCAATTTTTCGGTCACGCATCAGTCACGTGGCTGTGTTTGGAGATTAGTGTTTGTCCTTTGTCCCTCCTGTTCCCCTTCTAGAGGGATTATTTTCGTCATTCTGTCCTGCTCGCTTGCACCTTTGCATTCAATTGCATTATAATCAGACACCTTCACATATTAATGCAAAAGCATTTACTGTCCCATAAAGCGAAGCCAGCGTTGTCTGTAGCCGTTGTCTCTATAGCAGCGAAAATGTGGCTGTAGGACTATTCGTCGAAATACAATTTGTAGCAGGGCAACTCGTAGCAGGACAATTCGTCGCATAGGCAATTCGTCATAGGGCAATTCGTAATAGGGCGATTCGTCCAGATGACGATTCGTCACCCTATTAAAAGCTTCTTATATGTGTAATTTTTACAGTTTATTGAGTATATTGCTTCAAGATCATTAATTACGAAAGAAAGGTTTTCCCTCATTTGGTACTTTGATTTGTAGCATAATGTTTAAAATTTCGATTAAATGCTTTACTTTCGCAGTGGACGCTGTCAACATCTTTGGGTTTATGCCACAGCCGAGTTTTAAATATGATTCTGTAATATTGATTACTGAATCATCACCGCAGCCGGACAAAGGATCGTGAACTCTCCTAACAGGATACAACACGACATGCATGTTTAGAAAAAAAGCCTCCGAGCTTTCCGAAACTCCAAAAGAACGCGGACAACAAGGCGGTGTTCGAACTTTTCTAGGAAGGCTTCTGAACATTATATTTTATACATACACGTTCCATCTCTCCCCCCCCCCCCCTTTCACTAATTCTTCTAAACTGTCATAAGAAAAAAGATAAACTAGGAAAAAGAATACCCAGTTTTCGACTAGATGCACTAACGACGAATAGCCCTATGACGAATTGCCCTACGCGACCAATTGCCCTGCTACGAATTGCCCTGTTACGAATTGTCTTTCGACGAACGGCCCGTATCCCGCGAAAATGGTACCTAAATTCCCATTGGCTGCGACGCGTCATGGGGCCCCATAGCAACGGCGTCATCGTTGTTAAGAAGCCGGCCAAACTGCTGGCGGCGCAGCGAGGAAAAGGGGGGGGGGGACGCCGGTATGCGTCAGCTGTTTGACGTGAGAGTGGGACGCGGGTATGCGCTGGCCTGACGCTGGACTGAATAAAATGAATGAATGAAATGAATTCAGTGGATGGTACTCTTCCGGTTGTAACATAGACCCTTGAGCCATCTTTGGTGCTTGAAACCGTTCTTGCCAGTTATCGGAAGCTTCAAAACTGAAATAGTAGGAAGCGCTTTTCTGTCCTCCAGAAATGTAGAGCGGTCCGCGATAGCACAAAACGATATCGCCTTAGTCTTTCCGACGACGTTTCTATGGAGCTCAGGAAGCCGCATTCTCGAATCATAAAACGATCAACAATTCCGTCCTCTCTGAACTAAGCCCCAAAATGGCGGCCCCCGCAAGACAATGGGAGGGCGCGGAGTGCCGATACTCTAGTATATAATATAGCTTACTTCGTGGTTCTAGTCATACGCATGAAGGCCGTCTCGTGACACTATTGCTCCTAGCGCAGCCTACGCTAGGAGCAATGCTTGCCAATCCAGCTCTGGGAACGTAGGATGTGGTACGCTCTCCACACGTCACTGCACTCCTCTCCTAGGTCACGTGACACTCGCACGGCCTTGGATTGGCTCTAACAGCTCGTGTACCATCTGCTGCGGTCGGTGGAACGGGGTGTGGAAGACAAGGCCGGCGCATTAAGCGTCATCGTTAGCAAGCTTTGGTTTCTAGCTGGTATTGGTTCTGCGTGTATTGTCTTCACAGGCTGTTGGATGTTTGTCACCCACGCAGGGATAACCGGGGGCTGCAGCTTCTTCGACGCCATGGATCCAGCGGATGTCGTCAGTGGTGTTCAAAAGATGGCGCTGGGCGTCATCATCGCCATCGTGGTCGGGGTGATTTTACTCGTCGCAGTGCTCATTACATGCTGCGTGTGCATGTGCAAGGTGTGTGCGGGACGGAAAAAGGTAAGAAAAAAAAGCGCATTTTTTTTTCGCTTGCAGAGTGCGAACAAGTAAAAAGCGATAGCTCTATACATGTTCGTGCAATGCGGGCAAAATGGTGTCGTCATGTACCTAAAGACGAAGGTGCGAAGTGGCTTATGCACATTGCCGTCGCGGTTGGCGTTGTAGATAGGCCACTATCGACTGCCGCGAGTGCTTGGTGATTGATCGAAGTAAGTAGGAGAGACGAGACACTGGATGTGCGTGTCAACGTTCTACGTAAGCACGAGGTCGATGGTTCTGCCGGCGCGTTGTCGGTGCGCTGACATCGGACACCGCGCAGGGCTGCAGAACCACTCGTTCTTGCTTCCCGACACCCTATCTGTAAAGTTCGGGAGGTCGCATTTGTAAATCGTAACCATTGCGAATAGACCTTATTCAAGAGTTGGTGCTATCTAGTTGCCGCTACGCCTATCATCAGAGTCTGCCATTGTTTGGGCACGTACACCCTCCAATGAGTATATATGGACCACGAGGGCTCTGCCATCGTTCGGCCAGAACTCGCTTCGGCTGGTATCGAAAACGAGTGCTGTGTCAGCGTTTGGCGGGAACTCGGACCCACTCACACGATTAGCGCCCATGGATGATAGAGGAATGGATGATAACGGCTGTACCCTTTGTAACGGGCAGTAGCTTGCGCCACCTAGCCTAAAAAAATACCCAAAAAACTTTCAGCCCTTCCACTCTGGTGAAGAAGGAAGATCAGCGAAGCTGTACGCTCGTCCCGTGTGTTTCTTCTTCGTCCTTGTCTGTTTTGCGCGCTGTTTCCTACGATAAATTCCCACCAACTCGCCCTACTATTCATTCTTCTATGATAGCTGGAAAGCTTGCCGCCATCTATGAGCGACGGCGGCAACCAGACTGGTTGTCTGGTTGCTGCCGTTGCTCATAGATGGCGGCAGCTAGTCCAGAGTTTTGTGTAGTTCTGTGTCGACATTTTGTTTGGTACCGGACACGAAACTGGGGAAACTAGCTCGTTAACATTTCCACTGTAACCGCTCATTCACACTGGAAGCGGATCCGCGTTCACAAAGCGGTTGCGAACGCGGTTGTATAAAGATCCAGTACAATTGCACGCGCACTCGATGACATCAAGTGCGCGTGCAATCGTACTGGATCTTTATACAACCGCGTTCGCATCCGCTTTGCGAACGCGGATCCGCTTCCAGTGTGAATGAGCGGTAAGACCTGATTTCTCATTTTCCCTATCAAGCCAATGTGTTTCTCTAACTATGAAGATTGATTACCGCCAGGCAGACCTTTGGGGGATCGGTCAAAAAAAAACTAAAGACATCACCCCCCTCCCCTCACCGGCCTCTGGACTCCCTCCCGCGTGGGTGGGTGCCACGCGGGGAGGAGTTCGCCCACCAGCTGTGCTAGTTAGTAGTACTTAGTTCAATTTTCCCTAGACAATTTCCATCAGCACTTCAATATCCTCTTCGTTGCCTCAATTTATAAATTATAATATACCCTTTCATCTTCTCCAGCGAAACCAAGGGCCGCCAGTACGTCTAAATGTAAATGTAAATGTAAAAAGTAAAATGGCGACCGCCAATGTTGCTAAACAAACTTTTAATCTGTACTAAACACAAAAAAGCGGCGCCCACAAAAAAAAAAAAGGTGGAATGGTGTATCGATATTTACGGACAATCGCTATCAATGAACCAAGCTACACCGGTCTTATTTCTTCTTTTAACAGAGCGGCAGATATGTTTATGAAACGCTTACGGTGGCATGTGTGCTGCATATGTGCTGTTTTTCACCCATAAGCGCAAAAAATGTATCCCTGTATTTTTCAAGCGTCTTTGTTTCACTTGTCAGCGCCAGTATAGACATGTCTTACCGTCGAATTCGTCGCCTCGTTTCCACGATGTCGATGTCACGATTTCCCACTTCCGTCGCAGGAAACCCACACGGTCGTGTACCAGGCACCGCCTCCGCACGGCTACGCCGCAGACCCAAACCACCCGCAGTTCCAGCCGTGGCCACCAGGGCGCAACCTTCCGCCCCTCAAGCTGCATCCCAAGGACATCTAGCCCCTCAACACCAGATGTACCCCGGAACTGTACCGATGACCGCTCCCCCTCCTTATCGTGTCGGTGAAACGACACCGAAATACTGAGAAATGACACCGGCGTGCATGCGCGATACCACTCAGAAGAGACAACTGGCCTTTTGCACCTCTCCATCCGAATGTCATCACCTGCATCATCATCGTCGACAGCGCGTCTTGCAGCGCCTCACAACGGGCGTGACGTCATCGTGCATGTGGCGACGCCAAGACGAACGCGTCTGCCGCTTTGCGGCGTCTTTCGCCGAACCTTGCCGCAATTGGGTTTCGGTTGATGTTCCCCACAAACGATAATGTAACGCGCAAACCTCGTATTTTAGGTTGGCGCATTTTGGCCTAGTTGCTCTCGCGCCGTAAAACTCCAATCAATCAATCGTATTCTAGGCATGTGTCGAATGGATCTGACCTTGTCCCACGTTGATCATATAATGTAGAAACAGCGGAGAAGAGAAGCACCGACTTGAGCAGGAGAAACACGAAAACAGGACGAACGCTTACTCTGCAACTGAAAATTCTAAAAAAACGGCGCGAAAAAAGAAAGTTTTTTTTTTCCCGCTGTTTTGACGTTATGAATAACGAATATCAACTAGGCCAGCTCTCGACGTTAATTCCCCTGTCACGGTTTTTGGAGCAGCTTCTAAAAGCCCGCTCTTTGCCAAAGAACCCTTCGAATTCGGGGATGTTTTTTTCGGGGTTTATTTTTACCATGGAATCGGTGTTTTTAGGCGACAATTTTCGGTGTCGGATAAAAAAAAAAGGTCTTTATTGATGCTTACCGTGCTTACTTTGAAGACGACAGGACTCAGACAAGGGAACCCCCAACCTCGAGTTCACACGTGCGTGACAAGAGCATCTGGAAAACGCCCGGGTACCGATAAGAGAAGAAATGAACATAAGGAATGGGGTTCCGAAGAAAGATGCAGCCTCGCCGGACAGCGCATTGGGGGCTCTGTTCCCGGTTATCACGAAATAAAGGTGTAAATAAAGATTTTACTCCCGTGAAGCTCGGGTTTCTCTTCGATTTATCCGTTTTTCCCCGATTTAGATCAAACCGTCTCGTCGGGGGTTAATCTTCGGGGCTTATCGGTATGTACCGAAAGCACGGAACCCTACTTGTAAGTAGTCCGTTGACTTTCCACCGCTTACTTGTACACCAACTCAAGTGTCTGACGTCACGTCGTAGCGGTGGCGCTGCTGTCGTCACTGCGCATGCGCAGACCCTATCACGCGAATCTTGTTTCTGCGCATGTCTGCAATGCCCGCACCCCGTGTGGCCATAAGCGGGCTTACTTGTAAGCACTGTGTGGAGAAATCGGCGAATGCTTTTTGTTGTGTGTCCGTGTTTATTTGTTTTCTCGAATATCGGCGTATTTCGGTGATTTGTTTAGAACGCATTCTGAAACGGTGATTATCGGTGAAAATATTTTATGAAAAAGATGGAAGGGTTTTGACAAAAAAGCTAGAGAAACGTAATTTTCAGAAATCTGTGTTTTTCGGTTCGTAACTGATTTTGCATCTTTCACTCCATACATGTGTTTTATGTCTTGTTTTTTTTTCGGTTAGATGGCGGAATATTGATGATCATTGATCTTTTTTTATAAAATTTTCACCATGCATTAAATATTGACCTGGAGTATGGCTTCCAAATATCCAATCAAAATATGCATCTTCTGAGAATATAAATCTTGAAATATACGTAATAATGTAAGGAGGGAAAATGAAGTTTTATGGTGTGAGAGGACTAGCCAATAAATATTTTGTTACATCGTCAGATATATTTTTAATAAAGCGAAAAAACGGAACTGCTCGAAACCAAAATTTAAACTGGGTTGGGGAGGAAGAGGAAATGTAGAAGAGGAGGAAGTTGCCGGAAGTCACGTGGCTATACACGAGTGCGTTTTTTTTTCTTTCCTAATTTTTTTTTTTGGCCGTGCGAAGCGGGCAAAAAACGCGCACGTCGCACGTTGCACGAAAAACACAGAAGTCAAGCACTCAGTGCTTGATGTTTGCGTGTTTTTCAAGCGTTTACCAATTCGTGTTCGTGAGACGAGCGATATCCTCAGCCAGGACGTGGCCGCCAGGAGAAGGGGCGACGACTCGGCGACGTCTTCTTGCGAGTCAGCTTGGTGGTCGGGCGTTTCGTACGGAATAAATCCTAATTGTTTTGATCGGTAAAAGAGTTCTCTTTCGAATAACGATAATAATCCCTGGAGAACTGTCGCAAGGGGGACAAAGGACGAACACAAATCTCCAAACACAGGTATGTGGCTGGTGCGCGACTGAAGAAGTCCGTCTGGTCCTGGTATCGAAGCAGTTTCCAGTAGAGCGCTCTACCAACTGCGCTTACAAGGATTTAGAAATCAGTAAAGCATAGGGGTTTTAACAGCTGTAACCGGTCTAACACCAACGAGGGTGAACTGCCTGCATTTTAAGGTTATGATGATAACGCCATTAATGCAAAGGTGCAAGCGAGTTCGACAAGAATGACGATAATAATCCCTGAAGAGGAACAGGGGAGAAAGGTAAAGCGCTCCACTGGAAATGGAGAGGTCGCTGGTTCGATACCAGGACCAGGCGGATTTTTCAGTCGCGCACTAGGCACGTAGCTGTGTTCGGAGATTTGAGCTTGTCGTTTGTCCCCCTTGTTCCCCTTCTCCAGGAAATATTATTGTTATTCTTGTCCAGATCGCTCGCATCTTCGCAGTAATTGCATTATGATCACTCTCTTTTGAAGCTAGACAGAATCGCTGGTACCGCGAACAACAGTTCTGAAGCAGAGGTCCCACGCCCGTCGTCCGCCGCCATCGCTTAGTGCGCTTCGTTCAGCTGTCCAGCGCACGACTCCCGCGAAACGACTGCCATGTTGAGAATTACGCAGTGAATGCACAGAGTGCTTCCGGTTCTCATGTGCAACTTCTTGTTTTCGATCCTCGTATTTGCATATTTTAGAAGCCACAAAAATAAATATAATGTTTTTTTTTCTTTCTTTTAATATCGAGTGTGTGTCTTCGATGTCCCACGACTTTGATTATATTTGGTGTGTGTGCCTAAACCACAGACAACGGCACGTCGCCATGAACAAAGAGAAAAAAATAAAGAAAAAAAGTCACGTGGCCACGGAGAAGAGAGGGAGCGTGACTCAAACCGGTCAGTTCTCGATCGGCGATTTTCGGGGTGAAAGAAAACGAATTTCGAGCCGAAAATTGTGTTCTGGGTAGTTGGGCTCTCATATGTCATGCACAAATAAAAACATTTGCGAGCATTAATATTCTGTCAGCATCCCCATAAAAACAAGCCTTCCTTAGCAAACAAGAAATAAAATAAAAAGGTTATAGGAATGTGTTGAACATGAAAGAACATATAAGGTTATATATATATATATATATATATATATATATATATATATATATATTATCATGAAGGAAGAAGAAGTTCAGTGGCTCCGGACAGATCAGGAAGTGAAGAGGCAGAAGTGAAGACATCCTGACAACTGCCACTTTTCAAATGCTTCCCATCCCTCTTGTATATTAAATCATTTCATTTATCACCGTGACATTTTGGTGGAGGTGCGAAGCCATCCCCTGACCTCTTCTACACCACACTGGAACTCCGGAACCGACAGCTACCGACTTCAGTCCAGATGTCTACGTCGAACACCCCACCCGAGGGAACTCCTCCTTCGCCAGCACCGGCCCTTGTACTCTCAAAACCGCGTGACCCAGGAAACTTCAGCGGATCCGGTGAGCAAGATGTCGAGGAATGGCTACTACTTTATGAGCGCATCAGCACGCACAACCGGTGGGACCCAACCATCATGCTCGCCAACGTGATTTTTTACCTCAAAGATACGGCCCGAACCTGGTTTTTAACGCATGAAGAAGGCATCACCTCGTGGGACATGTGCAAAGAACAACTCCAACACCTTTTTGGCGACCCGATCGGACGAAAGCTCTCGGCTAAGCGGAAGCTTGCTTCGCGCGTGCAGACACCCACAGAATCATACATAGCGTACATCCAAGACATCCTTTCGCTCTGCCAAAAAGCTGACCCCAACATGCCTGACTCTGAAAGAGTGCCTCACATCTTGAAAGGCATTGCAGATGATGCATTTCAACTTTTAGTTTTCAAGGATTGCACAACAGCAGATGCAGTCATCAAGGAGTGCCGTCGATTCGAAGAGGCGAAAAAACGTCGCATCACAGCGAATTTCATCCGCCTCCCGAACACAGCACCAACATCATCATGCGACGACCCAACTTCTCAGACTCATCATATAGCAAAAATTGTCCGACGTGAACTTGAAGCAATGTCGCCTTCCAGTTCTCTACATGCACCTGCTGAACCGGAACCCGCCGTGCCCATATCAACTGTGCAAGCTATTGTAAGAGAAGAAATGAATAGGTTTCACGCACCGACATACACAACCGGGCGCCGCTTTCCTCTTGTCCACCAGACTCCTAACTCCCCTCCCCCTGGCAACTTCTCGTACCGACGTGACCCCGCAGCGTGGAGGACCCCTGATAATCGACCTATATGCTTCCATTGCAGCGGCGTGGGTCATATCCAACGCTACTGTCGAAACCGATCGAGCAACGGCCTCCGATCGTCCGAGTCGAATGGTTATCGTCCCTCCTTTGACGGCCGATCCCGTGGCCGTACAGCTTCAACACGTTCAGACGACAACCAATACACTATGGCCTCCCGCAACTGCCGTTCTCCGTCCCCACTCCGCCGCCAGTCATTGTCCCCCGCGCACCGCCGCTACATGTCGCCGACCCGTGACCACGCAGCATCGGAAAACTAACCAATGCAGCTTTTCGTAGGTAAGGCTGCATCGATGTCATTGACCCGAAACCTCTCACCGAACACTCCTTGGCAGGTCTGGCAATCAGCCGCAGTATGTCCTCGACGGCATCAGCCAGATATGCTCGCATCGACACCGGTGCCAGCTATTTGCTATAATGAAGAGAAGGATCTGCCACTTAAAGACTTCATAAAGGCGTTAACGCCGCCAGAGCGATCCAGCATCTCTACGCCAGCGCAGATGGTCCACCTGAGATCTTCTCTGCAACGTGCGGTGACGTATTCCCGCCTTGACAAGGTCACAAAACGTTCGTCCTTTTCACCGTCATTCAAACTTGTCCCCACGCTTTGAGTTCTCCGGATGGGATTTTTCTCTCCGCCCACGCCGCTCTCATTGACTGCGCACACAGAAAATATGCTGAACTCGATCGTATCATCCCAGATCGAGCCCCAGCCGGAAGTTTTAGAGCCATGTTCAGTCGAAACATGCCGACTCCCACCTCTCCTAGACGGTTCCCATGCGGTAGGCCACCAAATAGCCCTCTTCTCTCGGACGGAGATTACATAGCATCTCCAAACATGGACGTATTATCTCGCAAGCCAACTCGCGTGAAGGCCCACTCCATCGTGCTCCGTCCTCAATGGTTCCGCTTCCCTCCCTGGGGTCGTTAACATTTCAGAACCCACAACTTCTTGCAAGTGGAACTTCTCTTGCCATCACATCGCCGCTGTTCTCGGAGACACCTATCTCGTTAATAGCGATGGATCAGCAACATGATGCGGCGCCAGGCCCGCCACCACCTCCGACCTTAACAAAATAACGGCCATGACTGACTCTGGACCGGATACCACACGGAAACAGCAGATGCAAAACCTTTACGCCCAACACTGCAGCGTTTTCGATTTGAGAAGTCCGTACTTCTGGACGAAACAGTATGACGATTAAACACCCAGATTAACGACCCGGCGATATCACACTCTCACATCGGAGCCCTTACCGCGTTTCCGCAGTGATGGCGGCAGATAATCCACAACAGAAGGCCAGATAAAAATGATTGCAGGGCAAAGATGCTGCATCTAAGCCATCCCCGGCGTCCTTGGTATCACCCAGTCGTCGAAGTTAAAAAGAAAGACGGGCCCTGGCTGTTTTCAGCCTCCATGCGAACCTCGGCGTCAATAGACAAGGCCACAAAAAGAGATGTGCATCCATTACCGCGAATGACTGATACCTTGGACTCCCTACATGGCGCAAACTACTTCTCCACCATCGACGCATCCGATTGACTGGCCGTCAGCGCGGACGACCCAGACAGAGAAAAACGGCTTTGCACCACGCCAGACGGGCCACGAGTTTAAAGTCGCTGCCCTTTGGTTTAGTGCAACGCCCGGCAACCTGCGAAAGAATTGGTAGACTGACTTCTAAAACCCCTAAGGTGGACCACTTGTCTACGCTACTTGGACGATGCGATCATTTTTTCTGACTCCCTTCTCACCTGCACCTCGAGCGCCCAGATCACGTCATGAACATTTTCAAGCAAGCAAATCTTTCAGCTGTAATTCAGTCAAAACGCTCAGCTTCGCCGCCTCCGGAACTCAAAATTGCGGGTCACCTAGTCAACATGCACGGCATCCAACCAGGATCCAGATAAGACAAGGTATAGGCGGTCAGGAATCTTCCCACCACGAATCTCCAAGCGATGTCCAGGCTTCCTTGGCCTGTGCTCATACTTTCGACGCTTCATCTACCACCTCGCCCACATTGCTCGTCCTTTGACGCAACTCCTCAAGAAGAATCCAGCCCTTCCATGGAGAGCCAGAACAGGACGTCGCTTTTACTCGCTTTGAAGGACGCTTTAACCATCAGTCCCGGTACCCCGAGGGCGCTGACTCTGCTTCAACCGAACCGCGCACGGTGCCTAGAGTGGTCATAGCGCTCGGAGCGACTAACCACAGCAGCATAGCCGGGACAGGAGTGCACTAGCAACCCCGCCAAGCCGCACTCTCCCCAGCAGAGCAAAATTACACAATACACCCGAGCGTGAGTGCCTTGTACTGGTCCGTATGGTCGATCGCAAAACTTCGCCCAGACTTACTTGGCGTGGCAATTCTCTGTGACCACTGACCATCGTGCCCTCTGCATGGCTCTCCTCGCGGAGAGATCCCATCGGCACACTTCGACGCTGGGCCTTACGCCTCCAGGAACATGATTTCAAAGCCGCCCACAAGTCCGGAAAACTTCATCGCGATGCTGACTGCCTATCTCGTCATCCCGCAGGCTCCCGTTGACCAAACCGCCGACAACCCGGACAATCTTCTCTTCTTCGTCGCTCACTGGCCGTAACATCGCGGACGAACAACGCCGTGACCTCTTTCTGAAAAAATCATAGAAGCAGTGGACCACCGACGCCAACTCGCCATCATCCAGATATTGCAGAAATCCGTAGATCCAGACACTTTGTAGACACAACTTTCGACAAGAAGGTCCATCTCTGCTTTTGGTAATTCCGAGAAACACCTGCAAAGCACGGTTCTCGGTGCAACTCCACGACGCATCCATCCGTAGCCATATGGGTGGCCTTCAGACCTGACGCACGCGTAAAGCAGCGATTTTACCGGCCCGACATGTACAGGACCGCTCAAACGTTACATCATCATCCTGTGACTTCCTGCCAGCGCCGCAAAAACTCCACCGTTCGCGACCCGCTGGCCTTCTACACCCACTCTGCTCCCCCAGTTTCCCCGTTTGAGCCGAGGCTAGGAATTGGTACGTCTGGTCCGTTCCCAGCTCTCGCTGGACAATCGCTGGATAGCGGTTGCCATTGACTACGCTACCTGCCATGCAATCACCAGCCATTGTACAGCAGTACAGCCGTGGATGTTGCGCACTATTTTAGAGAAGTAATCTGGAATCGACGGTTGCCCCTCGACAACTTCTCACCTGACCGTAGCTCCCTTTCGTGTCCCGAATTGTTGCCGAAATATTGAACTCTGTTCTGTCGTCTCACAAGAAAACGGCATACCATCCACAAATAACGGACTTGTAGAACGCATTAATAGGACGTTGGAGATATGTCGCGCGACGGTACATTTCCGCAGGACCATCGTAACCGGATTCCGTTCTTCCTTTCATCACATTCGCCTATAATTCGTCCCGCCATGACACAACAGTGATTTTCACCATATTATCTACTCTTCGGGAACCAAATTTAATGATTGACACTCTTCTTCCAGTTCCAACCAATGCCGAACTCACCGACCACACCACACAAGCCATATGTCGAGCCGAAGACGGCGTCAACTTGCACGCCTTCGAACTCTGGACCCACAACAACAACTCACACCTGTTCGATACGACGAATCCCACAGGTCTGCGCACTATTCCTCGGGCGACCTTGTCCTGGCAGGGACATCCCAGAGACATGTGGGCCTCAGTACAAAATACTCCACGCTACTCCGGGCCATACCGCGTCCTCGCCCGAAGAAGTGACCTCACCCAATCTTATTCCAGCCCGTACAACCACCACAAAACTCACGCTCAATCTTCCGCCGACACCGTCCATGTAACAAGACTAAAACCATACCTACTTACCACCCAACGGCGAGACGCCGCTTTCTACCCGGAGGGTAGTGTCAGAAGGAAGAAGAAGTTCAGTGATTCCGGACAGATCAGGAAGTGAAGAGGCAGAAGTGAAGACATCCTGACAACTGCCACTTTTCAAATGCTTCATCCTCTTGTATATTAAATCATTTCATTTATCACCGTGACACGATATATATGCAAGAACTTACGCATGCCTTATATAAATTATGGACATAAAGCATATCCATACCGAAAACCCAGTAGAACTTTTCACTATCTGGAGGATGGAACTAGAAATCTGTTTCTGGAAACCCGAAATCCCGATTGCAGACAAAGGAACAATTTCTAAAAAGCCTGAAATCCAGAAAGAATTCAGATAGATTACCAGCTCCACAATCCAGATAGCGAAAAGTTATACTGCGTTTTCAGGTAGGGGAAGTATATTTTATTAAACAAATCATATATGAAAACTTTATTTTTTTTCGTTAGGATTTATGACCTCCAGCGTTTCTCTGCTCAATACCAAAAGCCTTCAACGACCATAAATCGCCATACTTTAGTTTTGATTATTATTATATTAGATTTTTATGCGACAACCGATCACAAATAATATTGTAGATAATATAGCTATATCCGTCATAAATTAAGCCCTCCAGTGCTCCTGTTACCTGTGAATGGGGACGTAACAAGCAGCCTATCTTGTTTTCGGAGCATCTACGTAAATTGTAACAGTAGAGAGTTTTAGCGGATCGTTTTTTCGCCCCGATAACGACCCCTCCTCTCCCCTCCGGCAGCCTTAGGCATGCATCGTATCGTTATCGGGTGTCGTTATCGGGACGAAAAAACGATCTGCTAAAACTCTCTAGTAACAAGAAGGAGTTTTCGTAGACCGCTTTTCCCCTCTGCTAAGCCCTCCGCAACGAAGCAGCCGCTACTGCGCTTGCGCGCTGATGGCCTTGACTGCAGAGTTCCTGGTATCGTAGCGGGTTGCGGAAAGCGTTGCGGGACGGCGAAAACGATCTACGAAAGCACTCTAATGACATAACAAAAGAGGCGTAGTAAGCGGACCGCGGAGCTAACACAATGTTTACGGTTTTTTTCACGACGAAGGGTCAAGCCGTAGGTCGCATGAGTATACATATATGCACGCCAAGCGGCATGTGCCAACAGCATGCCCTAGTTTTGTCTCTTCTTAGCGGCACCTGCCCTATTGCGGGACGGTCAAACATTGAGATAGCCTGTCAACTCAGTGACAGCATCACCTGTGCAAATTGAACCCATGACACAAAAGGTAAGCCTTCGAAGAAACAAAATTTTCGGTGATCAACCACGTCCGTCTGATCCTTGTCGATGTCAATGGTCGAAAGGGACAGCACTCTGCAGCATTAGGGAGTTTTAGCGAGTCGTTTTATCACGAACGGTTCGTCCTCGGACGCATCGGCGACGCCACTGCGCATGTGCGCGCGAGTCGTTAGGGGCTTCGGAAGGCTCTTCTCGCTCGTTTCTCCCACTCCGGCCGCCGGAGTCGTCACCGGAACGTAGCCAGCACCGTTCAAGACTCGGATAAAAAAAGATGGCGCTCGGTTTGTCCGCCGCCCCAGCGAGCGCTGGGCTTAGTTAGGCGGGAGGCGATTTGTCATCCATGTTACTTTGCTTCATTTGAGAGGTTGAATCAATTCATTTCGAGGACGGCCCACAATGGTAAGCGATCGCGCGCGAATGCTGTGAACTACACATTCTAGTAATCTTTTGCGATCTGCGGGCTGGCTAGGTGCCGTGGCGACCGCGAGCAGACAAAATGATTTGGTTCGATGGCACAGAATGTGAACGATCGCTCAAGTTCAAGATGACGGAGAGACACCACCTACCTTTGCTGTCGTTGAGACATATTTTTCTCTATCTAGCTCCGCAAGTCTTGAGGTTCCGACCGGTAAATGTTGCGTCGGCCGTCTTGTTTACGTCAGTCGTACGCCGGAAACACGAGCCGCCGCGGTTTCGCGCCCTGCAGAATGTTTCACATGTTTACTAGAAGATGGCGCTGCCGGTCAAACGCAATCATCATCATCGTTTACACGGTTGCGTCAGCTTTACCATGGTGTTTAGAACGCGTCCCCGATTGGTGTGTTTACCATGCCAAAAGAAATAGCCCTCGATTTCCGCCTGATGACGTCATAGAAGTGTCATGCTGTCGCCAGTCGCGATCCTGGCGACGTCCCAACAGCGTGTGGCGCATGTGGCAAACGCCTGTTCTGCTGTAGGTCGCCTTCTTGTGTGACAGACCACGGACCATGGACCACGAGTAGTTTTGTATGGCTTGTAAGCAGTTCGAATGCCAGGGGCCTCAAAGTGCGACTGAGAGGTTCGGAGACTCCTTTGACATAGGGGATGCACACTATGTTCTTATCTCTTTCCTTTCGCACGGTTGCACATTTTGTTTCATTTGGTTGTTGACCTGGTCAACAAAAGGTTTAGCTTGGTGACGTTTCGTTATAGCTTCCTGTAAATGAGTCATCTCATTTGCGCCATGGAGCTCGTTAGATGGCACGGTATTTGATCTGAGTACAAACGATCGCACTACTGATTTCTTGTGTAGCACTGGGTGATGGGACAAAAAATCCAAAAATTATCTGTTTCACATGGTTTGCGGTACAGACCCGTTTCAATCCTGCGGTTCGGTACGCCTGTCCTCATTACACATACATCTAGGAAGGGCAACTTGCCCTGCTGTCCTGCCTCGCAAGAAAATGGAATACGCGCCCGCGCGACCCTTCTGGACAATTCCCGTATTATAGTTTGATCGCTGACCTCAATTTTAGATTAAGAGATCAATCTCTTCTCCTTGTCACCTCCTTGTTTACCGAGGCAGCGGTGACGAACGCTGTCGTCGAAAAGGGACTCTCATCGATTCTATCTCCTTGTTTTGTGTGATATAGAGCTCAAATAAACGCCGTACGGGTTACCTTCGCAACACGGTATGTCCACTTTGTTATTAGTATGCCATTTTTATTCTGACACGACTGCACGTCACTGTCGAGCTATAACAGTTCGTGGGAGCTACGCAATGCCAGTTCCAACTTTCCTTGCCGAGTGTCACGTCAGTATCGAGTGGTAATCGTAAAAGTTCGGTCCCGAAGCACTTCGATCAAACGCGCTCGTCCGCTCCGAATGTGCAGAGGTATTTACGTGGTTCTTGCTGACACTCTCGTAGTTGAAACGTTATCTTTGTTAACGTCGGCTCGCTCCTGCATCTCCAAGGCCGCGAAAAACGCCGCGGCGATTTGTTTCCAACTACGTCCCTTTGCAAACGACTGGCACGGGCCGTCTTTTACCAATTATCACAGTTGCGTTGACTTCGTAGGAACGAGCTGGGAGCATACTCCGGAGGAGTGCGCGAAGTGAAGGATGAAGATGTCAAGGTAACAAAATAGGTACAAATTGCTTTATTTTGACGAAAACCGGAAATGACGTCACAGACGTCAAACTACTACTTCTGCCCCTTGCTCTGCCCCGTATCGACCTCCAAAAAGGCGTTCCAATGGGAGGCGCGGGCAGAGCCAGGGCGTGCACCAGACGCAGATAGAGGGCTTGGCATGCTCTCTTGGCCAACCAGAAGCCGAAAAGAATCCCCAAGTGGTGGTAGCGAAAAACAGTTTTGGTCGTTTTAATAAGTGTGTAAGAGTTAAATGTATTAACCCTTCATGGTTCAAAACAGGGTGCACATGATGTTTCGATCGTGATCATGCAGAAAGATGCAAGAAACGAATGTGCCGCTCGAAATCTACAGTTGCAATTAAATTAACCTAATTCTAATCACTGAAGAAGTTAATAACTTCATTTTTTTGTTAATTAAGTGGGTTGGGGAGGAGATCTTGGGACGTCTAGCAACCCCAAGATTCTGGGACACGATCTACTTGCGCCCTCTCTTGGTAGGTGTGCAATATCGCTGAAAAACAGTCGAATCTAGCGATCCGAATAAAATCACGCAAAGTTCCCTCGGAATTATTGAGATCATTGTGATTGATAACTTCAGGAAAATTTTCACCACTTCGTCACTCTTTCTCTAGGTTCCCAGGAAATAAGAGTGATTTCCCCCATAGACTGCCATTGAAATCTCGCTTTATTTTTCACGTTCAGTGAGTTAATAAAGCAACCCCTCAATATTTCAATAAGTTCCCGCAGGTATATATTCTAGAAGATTTATGCTATCGAAATATTCAAGCAGTTTTCATGTATATTAATTATCCCAGGTTCCCAGCGAGATAATTAATTACACCTGTAGCTTCCGCCGCGTAAAGGCATCTTTCCAACAAGAAGAGGAGTGCTACGGGAAAGACTACTTTACACTCGTCAGCAAAGGCGCACTTTTTGGCGATGTGCGCCTTTGCTGGGAACCTACAGAAAATACCTCAGACGTTTGAAAGTTCTTAAAACATGTACCCTGGTGACTGTTCAATATGATTCTCGGGGAACTTTGCGAGATACGTCTTGGTTGTTGAGGTACGTGGCACTGAAGTTGCCTACGTTTATGGAAATGATCAAACCGCTGAGTGTTTTGCCAAGGTACGGCTCAGCTGGGAACCTGTGGAAAAAATTGCAACGTCTTGGTCATGGTGACAAAGCTGAAGGGCACAGAATGTTCGTGCGCAAAGATTGGCGAAGATTGACATATGATGTGTCAATGGACGTTTTGCAGAAATACGGGTTCGAGAGTAAATGGATCTGTCGCCCTTTCTCTCTTCGTGCTGGCCGAGTGGAGAGGGACGAAGGCTTCTTTGTATTTACCTCAGGGCGAAAGATAATCGTAAAGATAAACAAAAGTGGTTTAGAGGGAGCTTGATCTAGGTCACCTTGGCACAATAGTCTATTCACTTGCTGAGTCAGCGCCCACAAACATGGCCGCCACACGATAAAGCAACGCGTTTATTCGAGAGCTCTGTAAAAAATAAAAGAAGGCAAAGCAAGCTCGCCAATCGGATAACCGCTTTTGCCTTCAGCGGTCATGCTTGTGTGTAGTGACTCGACATTAAAAGACGCAGTGGACATGCCTGCGGCCAGGGGACGCTCGTCTTCTAGCCATGTACTCTCGAACCAATATTTCTGCAAAACGTCCATTGTTGTGTAAGCTTTGCGTGGTAGGACGTCATGCTTTGCGTTGTTGGCGTTAAGTATTGCGTGGTGGGATGTTATGCTTTATTTGGTACTTTATGCTTTTAAAGTGTAGTATTAT